>JAHHFK020004269.1:0-50999 GCA_024533555.2 Aedes koreicus
GGTCCCTCCATCCCGCTTTTAGCCCTGCATACACTGACATATTGAGGACAATCAGTGATTATTAAAGCTTGATCAAGTCAAACACAGCGGAGAGCCTCTTGTTGTGGTAGTAGAAACACTACATCTACATCTGCCAAGAAGCTGACATTGCCCTTGAGTAACGTTCAGTTTCATGCATCTTAATAATCAATTTCTGTTTTAATCTTTCTTGTCTGTACTTTCCTCAGAATTTCATAGGGATGATTTCTTAGAAAACCAACTTGTGTCCAGAGGCATTTCGTGATCAGAAATTTAACCCGTTCAACGAAGAACGGTCCCCAAAGTTTCTGAGTATCAGAAGGCATTTGATCTGTTCCTCTACGAGGTGTTTAATTGCATTATATTACGAATATTTCATTCGTATATTCGCAGAGAATGTTTAAAGGAAGAGCAAACCTCCCCTGTCAAATTTTCAAATTTATCATGAGTTATTTTTTGTTGTGCGAAGTAAAAGTATTTACAATTCCAAAGATCAAGCGTAGCCGATTTAGCTGATTGAAACTGAGGCGTCCACAGCTCAAAGGTTTCCGAAAATGTATTCATAAGGAACATTTTTCTTAAATAAGTTTAATTTCATGGAAAGGTTAAACTGGGTGAGACCATTCCAATTATTTATGAAAACGTGCTCAAACTTATTTCTATCCAAAACAAGTTTATTTCTGTGGCAAACTAGAAACTCTACTTTCCTCAGAATTTCATAGGGATGATTTCATAGAAAACCAACTTGTGTCCAGAGGCGTCTCGTGATCAAAAATTTAACCCGTTCAACGAAGAATGGTCCCCAAAGTCCCTGAGTATCAGAAGGCATTTGATCTGTTCGCCTACGAGGTGTTTAATTGCATTTTATTACGAATATTTCATTCGTATATTCAAAGAGAATGTTTAAAGGAAGAGCAAACCTCCCCAGTCAAATTTTCAAATTTAGCCTGAGTTTTTAGTATTCTTCTTTATTTATTGTTGTGCGAAGTAAAGGCATTAACAATTCCAAAGATCAAGCGTAGCCGATTTAGCTGATTGGAACTGAGGCGTCCACAGCTCAAAGGTGTCCGAAAATGTATTCATAAGGAACATATTTCTTAAATAAGTTAAATTTCATTGGAAGGTTAAACTGGGTGAGACCATTCCAATTATTTATGAAAACATTCTCAAACTTATTGCTATCCAAAACAAGTTTGTTTTCTGTGGCAAACTAGGAAACTTTAACCTAACACTAAAAATATAAAATAATAAACTCAAACACTTTTTGAAACTACCACTAAGAAGTCTATAAGTCGCAGGGGGAATAACACTATCTGCCAAAAAAAAAAAAAATTCTAGTAGAATAGTGTGAACAAGTGTTTCAGTTTTTTTTTTATGTTATGTTAAATTTGCTTAGTTTTCTCAATACTATAGTTCGCTAATTCTAATTCGCTCGTTATAATTATATTAACATTATCAAAAATTTGAGCTTTTCGTCCGGAAAGTTCATTCTGATGGGCTGCCATTGCTGCCGTTGGAAATAAATACTAAAGGCTACTTAGTGTCTTGTTCAGATGGCAGGAGTTGTGGCATGTTGAAGATGATGTTTTTTCATTTTTAAGGAAATCTAAAAGTTTCAAGAGGCGCGCTTGCTTGTGTTAGACGAAAACGTAACTTAACTTGAAGCCAGCCTTACTCCTGCTAGACACCAAATCGACAGCGAGCTGAAATAAATCTGCCATTAACCTGACATAAACTCAGTCATCATGTCAGTTTGAGATATTTAATATCTTTGATCAAATAAACAAAACTTGTCCATCAATTGATAGTGGTTATTTTTCAACTGGCAGAGAATTGAGGAACCCAAAAACTCAGCAGAAGTGTGGTTAAACCTCGTAAATGCCTCTCCTAAAAAAATAGTTTCTGGAGCTGCCTAAGTAAAGTTATTGGTAAAAGAGCAGAAAATCGTAATGATATGATGATACTGACGAATTCGATACAATTTAAAAGATAGCTAGAAAGTTATGATCTGTTTCAATCTCAACAACTACGATGGATAACCTCACTTGAGCTTTATTTGCATTTCCTTATGAACCTCTTTAAGATTTACAAATTGTTAAACTCATATAGACAACAGGGTTAACAGATTTTCAAGCTGCTCGTATTGGAACATTTTCACCAAACATTCTGAAAATCACGACACTGACGTAAAACAAAATATGGAGTCACGTTCGGAAAACTCCGCATCAGTAAATACATTTGCCCTAACAAAGCAACGGTAAAGTTAAACATGTGCCTCCGAAATCCTTAAGGAACCCCCTTCCCCAACATACTTCCATTCGGAAAGAACTACTTGATCCACTTCTAAGCCAAACGGTTCAGCACACTCTACGTGCCTTCATGCAATCAATATCACCTAAAGACCGCAAAAACCGTCGGACAATCTAACGCACGTAGCGCAAACGGTGAGCATCCAAAAAGAATAGACAATTAACACCAATACGTGACCAATATCCACCCACGTCCGTCCGTCCGTCCATCCATCCGTGGCTCCCGGTCGATTCCAGACCATCCCGAAGTCGATGCTTCGCAAGCGGCGTGCAAATCTGCAAATCCACTGCTTTGTATCGCGTTTAAACTGGAAGATAGCCCACGGACGTGCACAGACAAAGCACATCGTGGAAAAACGTGACACGCTACTTATCATGTACATCGAGACCAATAGAGTAGAGTACATACCTGATAGCAGCACTAGCACCGGCTGCCGTTGCCTGATGGCGGAACAGAAATCGTGTGGTCGTACAAATAGGTGTTTTGCTGAGTTCCTATTCATCTTTGCTGGTGCATGATTCGAGGGAAAAGTCCTGCTCGGAATGATGACGATGAGCAGCAGCAGCAGCCGCTCGATGAGCAATTAATTCGCTTAGCGTGAACAATAAATTAACACGTCACGTTTGTAAACGTTGCTAACAAAGCACGCCTTAACTGTCATGCATGACTAGATCTTACGAGTAGCTTCCAACTGTTCTAGATCATACTTCATGATCCAATCCAGTAATGCCTCAGAGCAATTGAACAACCTCAGCAGATCCCGCTTCTAGTACACTTTCAACGCATTCAGAACAGCGCCATTTGCATAACGCCTTTTCCACAATATCAACAACTCCGCCATCCAACGCTCATGCAAAGGCAGAAAATTCTCCCATAAAATTTTTCACAGTTTTTTTCAAATGCTCATCCCTCAGCAGAAACAAGAAAAGCAAAACTATCACCGTAGATTCTATAAATGTTAATATATTAGTCATTCAAAAGTCGACTCTAGGAGAACCGGTCGTGGCTGGTGGGTCGGTCGGTCGATCCTCCAGTGCGCGCGACAAGGTCAAGTGTGCTGTGGCTCCAAAGCGAACCGGTCGGTCGGTCGTTGTTCGTGTTTACAAACAGAGCCACTACATTCAGGCATTCAGCGATATGCAATGGAGAAATAAAAAAAAAACAAGAAACGAAGTGAACCGCTAGCTATTTTGACATCTCATCGGTTGTAACATCTGAAGTGCAATTGAAGGACCATTTTATTAGGACGGCAAGTACGATTGAAGTAGGAAAAGGGACGTGGCTACTTTAATCGTACTTCAATTGTACTAGGCTCCGCTATCTGGAAAGGTTTGGTGAAAAGTTGCTTGCGATGTTGCGTGCAATGCTTCACCATGATTTGTATGTGCCGTCAAACATTGTTTTTGTGTATGTAATTGGAAGCTAGCTGTTATAACTTCTTTATTATTGCACAACTCATAATTCAAGAAGGTTGACTAAGTTTTTTTGAAAAATGGATCGTGTGTCGCGTAAACAAGACAAAAAACATAACCGTGTTAGGTTACTGCTAGCGGATGAAATGAAAATTATTCAAAATCTAGAAAATGGTGTTTCGATGAGTGAAATAATGAAGAAGAACAAAGTTCGGTCTGCATCTACCATCTATGCCATGAAATATGCAAAGGCAACATTCTCTAAGAAATTGGCCAACAAGGAGGAATGTGTTAGAAACTAAAATGATATTCCGTGAAAACAATTTAAATGTTTTGTTTTTAATTTCGAGCAAAACGAAAGCGTTTCAAGAATCCTCGATACCTCAAGTCAAAAGGACTTCCCCTAAGTGCCGCCCTTGTGTTGGACAATTGCACAGCTCATTACAATGCACATGAACTAAAAAGTGCCGATGAATAATTTATTACCATCTTTCTTCCTGCAAACACTACCGCCGTTCCTCAACCGATGGATCAGAATATCATTCAGATGACTAAGACTTCAGGAATCTTATGATGCAGGAAATTCAAATTCGTGGAGGAGAGTTTGACGAGTGCGTGAAGAAGATCAACATAAAGGACGTCATCTTATGGGTAGCTCAAGCGTGAGAGGTAATTCCAGCTGACTCGGTTTGCAAATCTTGGAACATGCTTTACAATGCCCGTGTAATCGAAGATGAGGATGATGTAACGCTGTCCGTCGTAAGAGACACCCTGAGAAGCATTGGTGAGAAGATAGCACAGAACGAAGAAATCGACGAGGAGGATGCCGGATTCAAAAAGCTGGACGATGATAAGATCATCGCAAGTGTTCTTCACAAAGATGCCGACGAAGACATGCCTATGCCGGTGACGACACAATGCAGTCAAAGTCAATGCAGGAATGTGAATTTGAGTTCTACTTTTATGTATACACAATGGTAATATCTGGAGATTAGTCACTCTATCACGTTGTGTTTGTGTGTCGGAAAGTGTTTATGTGTTTTAACACATCTACCATAACCACAATCGAAAATTTATCTATACTGGCAACCAGGGACCATTTTGACTTTTAATCCACGAACATTCATACATCATCTGAATTACATCAGTGCAAGCGAGAGGGAAACACAAACAGTGCCAAAAAAAAAATAGATTCGTGTAAGTGGTGTCAGAAATAAATTTATCTTTCATGTTTGAGAGTGTGTTTGAAGTGTGTCGGATTGTGCTTTGAGGGTGTTAACACATGGTGGCCGAGTGATATACCCCCTGGTAGTATGAAGGGAATAATCTGAAATCAATTTTAGTTCATTTTTAGTATATGCATACGGTGTTCAATAAGTTCGGATACACTTTCAAAATTTGTTAAAAAAATGAAAACATGTTTTTTTATTTTTTGGATTTATGTTATTGAAAGCTATGTTTACAAGGAACGTTTACAACATTTCTCTTGGAATGACCCCCCTTTGTACTCCTTAACGAGCTTCAAACGTTTCTCGAACGCGTCGCAGGCGGCACGCACGGACTGCATGGGCATTTCGTCCCAGATTTTGAGAATTACCGTCTGAAATGATCCAAAGTGCTGACCTTGTATCTGTTCAGCTTCGCCATCATATAGGACCAAACAAAAAAGTCGAGAGGATTCAAGTCCGGGAGCTGGGAGGCCACACAGTTTTGTCCAGAAAGTCGGCTAAATTGTCCTGACACCAGGCTTGAACCACATTTGCCGTATGGGCTGGTGCACCGTCCTGCTGGAACACGTAGTGCTCATCGCCGTAGAGGCTTCGGAGACTGGGGCAACAACCTTTTCCAAAACCTCAGTTTTGTAGTACGCCGCGTTGCTTTTGACGTTTTTTTCAATAAACACCACGTGTAGCTTACCACGTTTGCATACTGCCCCCCAAACCATCACCTGACGCGGCACTTTGGAACCGAGGGATGTTTATATTGGATTCAGGAATGCTGTCCCTCGATGGCGCCCACACCCGGTCATTTTGCACATTGTGCGGCTGCTGCAGCACGAACAGTTTCTCGTCCGAAAAAACAAACTCCTGACCAGCGTGCCGAGAGAGGATCCTCTTAGCTCGATCCAACCGCTTTTTGCTGGTAGCCTCCGAAACGCCATGGACCTTACGTTTTTTGTAAGGCCTGAAACCACTGTCCCTGGTAGAGTATGGTGTGAGCGGTTCCAATGGAAACGTTGAGATCTGCAGCCGTTTTCCGGATTGACCGTGTTCTTTTTGCGCCGAATTCGCTCCCTCACGATCTTGATAAGCTAAGTACTTCGGTAACTAATGTTAGGCGTGCCAAGGAGAGTATGGGCCTGCAGACTCGTCGGAAGCAGAAGCAGCCAAAACGAAGCAGCAAACAGGCTGAATCTGTGAAACCGAGAGCTCGAAAGCTGTACGACACCCTGCTGATCCAAAAATCGTGCTGTGTTATCATGGACGATGAAACCTACATAAAACCCGATTATAAAACTCTGCCGGGACCACTGTTTTATACCTCGCCGAATGGAAAGGATGTTCCTGGGTCAGTGAAAGCCATTTACATCGAAAAATTCGGCAAGAAGGTAATGGTGTGGCAGGTAATATGCGGATGTGGAAATATATCTCGTCCATTCATTACGACAGACACAATAAATCTACGTGAAGGAGTGTCTGCAAAAATTGTTGCTACCCTTGATCAAACAGCATAAAAAGCCTACAATCTTTTGGCCTGATCTTGCTTCCGGCTATTACTCTAAATATGCACTAGAGTGGTACAAAAGGAACAATGTCGTATTAGTACCAAAGGAGATGAACCCACCAAACTGCCCCGAGATTCGCCCTATCGAAACTGTCTGGGCTTTGACGAAGGCGAAGCTAAAAAAACACATGAAACCAGCGGATAGTGATGTGCTAGGAAGCCACCACCAGTGCAGGACTTGCCATGGCGTACAGTTCCTCCTAACGGCAAGATAAAATTCCGTTGTATGAAGGGCCAAAAACGAGGGTGTGGACCCATAAGCAGAAGCACTTACACGAAACCCACGGAACGGACAAAGAGTCTCCTTCCAACGAAACGCTCTTTTTACAGGAAATGAACAGTAAGCAATACACATTAGGATTTCCGTCTGGTGGTTTGTTAAAAATAGGGTTAGCAAACTCACTGTAGACTGTCGGAAGATAATTAGACCTTCGCTGATCTCGATCTGACGATTTCCCTCAAGGAAGGAATAATTGTCATCCATGACTTGGGCCAGATAACCACGAATCCCTCATCCCTACACTTCGTCTGGCACCTTGTATTCCCTTACCCTTTGTTATTGAATGTATGTATGTAATTTACGTAAGAGAATATAATTTACACCGTCTTCAACTCGAAGTTGTACAGGCTGAACATTAAACATAGAGCGAATTACAACGGACACCTTAACCTAACACCCAGTGGACCAGATTGGACATTTTCGTTTTGCGAAAAGTTCCACATGCTGGAGCGGGAATCGAACCCTCACTTCATGACAATCGCTGGAACGACGGGAAGCGACGCTAACCGCTTGACCACGAAGCCCACCCCAAAATTCCCAAAATCAAACGTTACAAGGATACTCTGAGTGTGGATAGAGCACAGCGCATCTATAATACAAGTGGCACTAGGGACAAAGAGCTGAGGAGAAAGGTGTTGAGGTATGTGAAAGGCAACCCAGGTGTTTCCATACGTGATTTGGCAAAGAAATACGATTCCAACTTTTCCACTGTGCGTAACATCCTTTCAAGAGAATGATATAAGTCTTTTTGTGCCAGTAAACATCCGAATCGCTTCCTGAAACAAAATTTAGTGGCCAAAAAGCGTGCACGATTACTATACGAACGAGTTTTGACGAAATTTGATGCCTGTGTTTAATGAATGACGAAACATATGTCAAAATGGATTATAAACAAATCCCCGGACGAAAATTTTAACCGGAAACTGGTCATGGGGATGTCTCTTCCAGGTATAAATTGGTTTTTGCTGATAAGTTTGCTCGGAAACTAATGATTTGGCAAGGAATCTGTAGTTGTGGCCGTAAAACCAAGGTTTTAATCACATCTCACACAATGACGTCGAAGGTTTACATTAAAGAGTGTCTGAAAAAGCGGATTTCCTTCATTCGGCAACACAAGACCAATGTTATGTTTTGACCGGATCTAGCCAGCTGCCACTACTTTAAGAAGCAACTTGAATGGTATGCTGCAAACAATGTTAATTTCGTCGCCAAAGAGATTAATCTCCAGAATTGCCCTGAGCTCAGACCGATCGAAAAATATTGGGCAATTGTCAAGCGAAAACTTTGAGGATGCGGTAAAGAAGTGACAAATGCACAACAAATGCGTTTAAAGTGGAATAAGTTCGCTGGTACAGTGTCACCAGCGACTGTTCGCTGGTACAGTGTCACCAGCGACGATCATGATGGCATCGATCACAAGTAAAGGGCGACAGTTCGTTCGAAACGGTGAAATGTAATAACTTGTTACATATCGTTTGAAACGATAATAAATACGCTTTTGTTTGACGTTTTGATCAACCGTGTATGTTGTTTAATTCATGAGCTATGATCACTTGAATGCGTCCAAATTTACTATGAATCGGGCTTTAGAAAAAATTGAAATAAAAGAGTTAGAGCTTGGTTTATTTTTACTTAGTTTGATTTTTACAAGGACATTTACTTACTACGAAAAAACTGCTCTTATTCGATCGCTTCAGAAGCTAAAAAGAAACACAAACAGTACCAAAGTTGTTGAGCATTTATTTACCTAAAACTTTGTTGAAGCATGTTTATCTTAATTTCAGCAAGAATAAAGACTACCCTTGCTAACATCAATACCAAAAAAGGCTCCACTATTGGCTACAACATTGTTGAAGACAAATTTGCTCTTAAATTTCGAACGGTGTCTGAAAATGTATCTTATCGTCTAAATCCTTAACCACTGTGCATTGGTGAGTAATGTACAGTTTATTTATTTATTTATTTATTTATTTATTTCTATTCCCAATTCAAATTTTCAATTCGAATTTCAGCCTAAAATATTTCTTATCCGGTGTATTAGTCAGGTTCAGTTAGTCCTTTTAGTCAAATTCTGGCGTTTTTTTTTCAGTGGCTGAAATATGAAATAAAAAGAATAAACGAAAATTCATAAAACTGTCATCATTTTCCAACGGAACCTCAAGTGGCAATCATTCTATTTGGAACGCAATTATATAACTGAGCATCGCTTCGATAATTGATCTCGCTCCAAATACCACTCCACTTGTCATTGAACCTAGTTCTCCCAATTTCATCATATGCCATTCGTTCCAGCTGTTGCACGCGTACTTCGAAAGAGGTGACGAAGTATGTCAACTCATTGTAAACAACAGCTAGTAAGCATGCTGAAATCGGGCGTTGATACGCCCCCACCATATTGTCCCATGTGGGTCCCAGACCGTGAGTATCGCAACCAACCAGAACGAAGCCGGAACGCCGCGGTGCCGTAGCAAAAGGGTTCCGCTTGTTTATCGCTCTCATCTCCGCTGTAAGTGGGTTGTTTCTGAAGAGCGAGACCCGGATCGCATCAATCTTAGAATTGTAAATGTGGATCGTTGCGGGTTATTTAACTCAATGTCATTTTGGGTTGTAACCCAGTTTTGATTGAGTGCCTAGAACCAGTTCTCTACTTCAACAACTTGTGGCTCGTGGATTGATTAAATTATTTTCCGCTTGAATTAGCCGCGGTTAAAGTGCACGGCACATCCATCTAGGTTAGTCAGTTGACAGGTAGACCTTGAGATGGAGGATTAAAAGTGGCTTGGCCGACCGGTGATGACGCCGTTCTGCGAAGATGATGATAATGATGATTATGATGTCTAATTTAATTGGAAATTGTTGCCGAACGCGTTCGTAACCGGGCTTATAATTGATTTCAATTAAATATTCACCGTGAAAAGGTCGGTGACGGAGTTCTCTCGCTCAGCTCCGGTCTTTCGTCGGAGGTACTTCTAGCAGCTTCTGACAACCTATTGTAGACGCTGGACAGTGTGGTTAGCACTGTTTAGAATAATAATTAGGTTGATAGCATTAGCCGCTGCTGGATAATGTCGATAGTATATATGATTTACATAACGCCAAAGGAAAGTGGTGAGCTAATACATTGACTCACAGATTGATATAAATGCAAATCGTTTAGTTAAATATTCGTTATCGATCTGGGATTTGGCTGCGCACAATCTGAATTGTACCACTAACTAAAAAAAAAAACAGGGCCAACTGTTTTAACATTATCAAAATAAATTAAATTTGTTTGGATTCCCAATTGAAAAAAAAACATTGTCTTACTAGAGCAATTTCAATGCTTACTTAGGTGTTGTTTGCCATTCGGGTTTACATTTGCGATAACATCAACATACGAATTCACCTCATCCAAGCAACTTACCTGCTGAGTGCAGATGTTATTTTCATCTTCAACCGAGAATTCAGGCAGATGATGAAAAAACTGCACACAAACCCAGCACTTCTCCCTGTTAAACAAATTATACACTTGGTTGTTTTTCGAGAAAACAGAACTGCCGTCTGAAACGCCCTTCACAGGGACTTGATTCCGTTGAGTGCCTCTTGCACGGTGGTATAAAATGACACTCTTTTTTCTGGTCCATGCCTTAGAAGAGATTAGATGGCAACCAGCTTGGGACCAACCATTTACAGTGATGAAGTAAAGGTGTCGTACTGTTAGCAGCTCAGCAATCGTCTACACGGTTGGTAAAGTTGACTGTTCTTGTGAACTTCCGTAACATGACACGGAGCCAAGAACGAGATAATTGGATCGAAATGAAGAAAAAAAAAGGGGGAAAACTTGATTGCACGGTTGCTGCAACACCTTCAGTCCTCTCTGGGACAGATTTCTGTGGTAGACGTTTCATAAACGTCCTGAAGTGTAATCAACCGTACCGTAATGTTCCGGAAAATATGCTCACCGAGCTGATGCTGTCGGTTTGTATCAGCCCCAAAATCGTCACTATATCCGGTCCGTCCTGGAGTTTCGATGCCATCAAGGCTCTGATTTTGGTGGGTGGCATTCGGCGGGGATAATACAGCAAAAGCGAATCGTGTTTATCTTCGTTGCTGTCGTCATCGTCATCTACTAGATTACCATCGACTTTTCTGCACGAACTGTCGATACACTAACACTGATCCGAAGTTTGTGGAATGTTCTGCAGATTGCGTCAGTCGAATAGGGTAGCAAGGTTGGATGGTAACTGGTCCACGTAAATTCCGGACACATAAAACCGATGTTTCTCGGTTCATGTTGATTTGACGTAAGGAAAACGTATTTGAATCAAAATGAAGGTAATTTATTGAACGTAATAAAAAAGGCCATCTGTGCAGCATCCTGAGTTGCCTGTCCAATTTTCTTGAGCATGAGCATGAGCATGATTGACCGCCCGAGGTTGCTACTCCGTTGTTGCCAGATCAGCTGTTATTACACAGAGAACCAACAGATCGTGCTTGGGACTAACATACATCTTCAATGTGTAAAAACTGGTGATCCCAATCTAAGGCAATACCGGCGCCGGCCTCGCCCGAATGCAGGTCAAGTAGGGAATGGGTAGGAATATGTTGACGTGATACTCGCTTTATTAGAAGCCGAGAACACCTCTGCACTTCCACGAGAAATCACTGGGATTTTGGATAGTAGGATTGGGTGGCAGCATGGCTCGTTTTGGTAAACGATAAGCTGTCAAGTGTAATTAATACCGATTTCCGATTTGAACCGATTTAAACCAGCAGTAAGGATGCTATTGGCACCACTCACAAAGTGTGATTGTGGGTTTTCATTGGGAAAACAAAGTGATATTTAATAATGCTGAAAAGCCGATTTTGACCGGTACAGTACAGTATGGATGCTATTGGGGTCACTCACAAAATGTAATAGTGGTTTTTCATTGGGAAACTAGGAGATGTTTTATAATTCTGGAAAGCCGATTTGGACCGATTTAAACCAACAGTAAGGATGCTATTGGGGCCAGTCACAGAGTGTGATAGTGGTATTTCATTAGAAAAACAAAGTAATTCATCTCAACGCTTGAGTACCAACTTGGACCGATCTACACCAACAGTCTGGATGCCGCTGAAATCCCTTACAAAATGGAACAGTGGTTTATTTGTGATAGGGTGGCCCGACGATTATGGTGAACGAATAATTTGAATCAATTAATTATGTACCTCACCACCGACCGATCTTACCCGGCGAACCACGACTTCTGATGCTCACTCGATCACTCGCGCAACAATAGGCAACCGAAACAATGGACAAAACGCTACGCCCGGTAACAAAATATTGCGGAACAAAGTATCGACACAACCGATTCAACAGATTCAACCGATGGTCGACGCAAACCTATTAAAAATAAATTTTATTAATATAGATACAATGGGTAACAATTACCTGTCTTGCTCCACGTTCTTGAAAGCACTTACTACCTCACGAGTCGCCTGTACTCAACTCCGCATGTGTCCGTCTAGTTTCCGGTACATTCATTCATCATTATGGCTAACTATAAAAGTTTTGAGAAATAGAGAAATATTAGATATTGTCTTCAAAATTTGGTAGAAATGAATTATTTGTTGCCTGAAAAGAAACAAAATTAACAATAAAGATATAAGTAGAATCCTTGTAGTCCCCCGGATGTTTGAAGAGCTTAGCAATTTCTGTGAAAATATACAAAGAGTTATTGTTGCGGGCTGTCGATGGTTGGTGATAATTATGTGTTGAGCACTATTGGCTGAAATGAGCATTGAATGAGAATAGTAAGAACATTTCATTGAATAAATGACTATAATACTAAGTTGTTTATTAATCTGAAGCCCATTCGAGCTATATCAGTCGGCTGTTCTACTTATGAAAGACATTCCCACCGCCTAACATGCAAGTGAGCGGAATGTTACAACTTGGAAAAATTGTAAAAGAAATCGATGAATCAACCCTCTCAGATTTATCGCTAATATACTATTATGATAAATTTACAAGCTCATAACTGCATGCTAGTTTGTGAATTGAAAAATGTCCAGATTCATGAACAAAAAGTCCGGGCACCGATGCAGCACGGTATCCGAACTTTGGATTTGGAAACCTGTGTTGCTTAACAAATCCCCAAACAAATGTGCAAAAGCACGTAGGCCAATATTTAGTGTCAACCAGTGGGTACGTGTGCTCTACTCCAAGTTTCCCTTCTTTCAAACTCACCTTTCAGTTCAATTTTGAGTAGGACACATCACAATAGAAAATATTGTGATGGAGCACGGACGTTAGGTTACTAGATGTATGAAAAATACTCTAAACTATTCAGGATTATATCTGAAAAATCCCAATTTGGCTAACACCCACCAGTTGTCTGTCCAATTTTCTTCATCTTAATCTAGAAAATTGTCCAAAACCAATGGAATGACTTCTGCTGAAAAATTTGAACTAAAAAATTATTGGACAAAATATTTGCAACTGGTATAAAAACATTATTGGACAAAATATTTGCAACTGACTTCTGATAATACGCATTGATGTAAAGGTTGTACGGAATCAAATTGCACCACTTTTAAATGGCTGTAACTTTTTACCCGTTGGGTATTTTCTATTGAAATTTTGGATGGAACTAGTTCAATGTGTATTTGTTTACTCTGTGTATGTTTCACTAGCAGATGTGCAATCGTTGCGAAGATGGAGTCAGCAGCGGCGCAAAGAAGTTTTCCGCACGTACCTCGAAAATCTGGATCTTTCTCATCGTGCCATCAGCAGGAAGCTGGGAATGGTACATTCTACGGTGTCTCGTGATTTAAATCGGTACCACGAACGTTTGACCATCGATCGGAAAGAAAAAAGTGGCAAAAGGATCACAAGCGGGTAGCTCAAGCTTTCAAGAGGAATCCCACCAGTTCAGTTCGAGATGTGGCGAAGAAACTGAATCTAACCAAAACTTTCGTGCAAGATGCGAAAAACGTGAAGGACACACTTACAAAGTTCAAAAGGCGCCTAATCGCGATCAACGGCAGAATATGGTAGGTAAAACACGTGCACGGAAGCTCTACACCCAGAAGTTGACGAAACCACATTGCCTCGTTATGGATGATGAGACGTATGCAAAAGCAGACTTTCGGCAGCTTCCGGGGCTCCAGTTTTTCACTCCTCATCATAAATTCGATGTCTCTGAGGACGTTAGAAAGCAGAAGATGAAATTTGCCAAAAAATATATGATTTGGCAAGCAATTTGCTCGTGTGGAAAGCGGACAACTGGAACGGTCAATGGGCAAGTGTACCTAAAGGAATGCCTCCAAAAGCGTCTACTTCCTCTTCTGAGGTCACACGATGGTCCTACGATTTTCTGGCCGGATTTAGCCTCGTGCCATTACTCGGAAGAGGTTTTGGAGTGGTACAAGGCCAAGGAGGTCAATTTCGTGCCGCAGCATCTCAACCCCTCGAACGCACCGGAACTGCGGCCAATTGAAAAGTACTGGGCTATCAAAAAGCAGGCACTTCCAAAGCATCCTAAGGAAGTGAAATCGGAGGAAGATATGAACAGAAAAATGGATTACTACGCAAAATTAAAAAAAAAGGTTCTCATTCAAATGGAGTAAAAATTTGCAAAGTTTGGATTTTTTTTTGAGGCAAAGGAAAGACATACAAAAAATCTGATTAGGTATTCCGATTGGATATAGTTTTGATTTTATTTCATAATTTAAAAAAAAAATGGCGCCCATCTGCGTGCATTGTAGCTGCTCACACATTTGCTGGAATCGAAAATCGTTTTCATTAGTCGATTCTGCATTAAATTTGGCGTAGCCGAAATTTGAATAGCTTTAAAATTAAAAATTTGGTGCTAAGTTGAAGTTTGGGTATCGTTTTTTCGTGTTATTTTAAATGTTCAAGACTATAAAAAATATTTATTATCAAAAAAATTACATTTATAAGATCGTTACTTTTCCGGGGTCAAAAGTAGAAGTTAATTGGTCGAACCGTTTTTTGTTATCGTGCACGCAGTTTTAAAAAACGTTGTGTATGATGTATGATATGTACCACCCATTGTATGATGATGTATGATATGTACTACCACCCATTGTAGCACGGAAACTAAGTCCGATAGCAATGGGCTCACCCCTCTGTTAGACTTGATCAAGCTTTAATAACCACTAATTATCCTAATCATGCCGTTGTATGATGGGCCAAAAAGGGGTTGAGTGGATCGATAGGCAACATCACTTATACGTATCCACAGGGATATAAATAATCTCCTTCCAACAACCAGATTGAACAATTGATCAAAAGAGCAAGCTATCTAACATGGGGATGCCCCAATGGGCGGGGAGAAGAGCCCGCCCTCTATTCACCAACTGTTAACAATGGGAAGTTGGCATTCCCACTATCCTCATCCAGAGTGCTTCAATCGGGTGCCCTGATGGTCCCTGCCATTCCCATGAAATATTTATGTAATAGTGTATATATTTATGTAAATGAAAAATACTACAGGCATTCGTATCATGTGATCTTCATTGAATCATTCGGTTGATCCTGAAATGCAAGAAATGTTGTAAAATGTTAAAATGTAGAGTTCTGTGGTTCGCGCTTTCGTTCGTTTTCAACAATAGCAACATTTCACCAAAATCTTGATTTGAAGTTTCAAAAGTTGAAAAAGTTTAATTGAAATTGAAACTTTACAAAACTAACATTTAAACATTTTAATTTACTGTAACCATGGTCACTATTTGCTGCTTGATGCTGATTTTTTAACAGCAATCCTCTTTTATTTTTGCTGGCATTATAGTTTATGCTCCTGAGTTAGGAAAGGGAAAATTTAATTGAAAGGGAGTTAAAGACAAGTGAACATAAAAAAAAACAGTAAATAATGTTTAAATCATCTATGAAGTAAAACCCATAGAACAATATTACCAAATATAATGATATTGTGAGTTATGATGAAGTAATGGCAAAGATTGAACTGTAAAATCAAACACTAGCCAAATGGCACACAGCGCTGCAGGAATCAAATCACCTCAGATTTGGTAAAAAGTCCATTTGCAAACCGGAAATGAAAAATACATTCATTAATAAGTGCAAAAGCCTACCACAGATTCCGTTATTTTTAAAAGCCTACATGTAGTTTTCTGCGTTATATAATGGAAATATATCGAATGCTAGATGTCGTAAATTGAAGGGATATTTCGTGTTAATTTAAGCCAGATACCGTTTAACTCAGGTTTGTTGTATGAAATTCTGAAGGTCATGATATGATGGAAATAATACAGTGTTGTAAAGCAATACTAAATAATGTACAAAGAATAATAAAATTCAGCATTCATAGAATAATAAACTTGCCCCTTCGATTGCGATGTTAGATGATTGAAACTCTAAAATGGCGAAAATTAAAACGTGATACAATGCAATAAAGTTGATCATCTGACAGCCTAGCAAAATAGAAAAGAAAATTTAAGCAAACAATTATGCGAAATAAATTTCAAACAAACGGAAACTCAATAAATCCGAAATAAAAAAAAAGTAAAAATTCAAAAAACAGGAAATTCGTCGATAACTCTTGTTTCCTACTGGGCCCATAAATAATTCTCTGTGTCTGTCAAATAGAAAATGTAGGATCATAAACAATGTTAGTTTTTGGAATTATTTTGGACGAAGAAAATTTTGTTTTGAAGAATTTGTCGTATATGATCCTCTCTAAAAAAAACGTAAAAAACCTTCCTATCTTTTCAAATACATAACGTGAGTTAGGTGGGCCAAAATCTACGACGATGCAAATGCGAAGCTGAAAATAGCATAAAAAATATTGTGAAGGGATGTTATAAAATAAAATAATAATAACAATTATATTTGTAATGTCTGCATGTCTGCTGATCCTGCTGCAATTGTAGACGGACTTGCATTATCATAGCCACGGGGGAAGAAAACAATTCAAAATTATTATACAACACTTGGGAATTCCATGGATGATCTGAAATTATGTAAATTATATATTATAAGAATACTGCCATTTTTCGTGGTAGGGTGAGATCTCAGTATGCTTCTTTACCGGGGTCACGTTGCCTACGTCGCCTTGGTGCGGCTGCCACCT
Organism: Aedes koreicus; assembly: GCA_024533555.2. Classification (NCBI taxonomy): domain Eukaryota; kingdom Metazoa; phylum Arthropoda; class Insecta; order Diptera; family Culicidae; genus Aedes; species Aedes koreicus. The sequence goes on from JAHHFK020004269.1 coordinate 16,881, forward strand.
AATGTATAGTTGACGCGATACAGCGTTTCTTACTCAATCGCTGGATGCCAGGACAGACGCTGTTTGAGCCGCACCTCTTTGGTGGACAGACGCTCGCCACGTACCTCCTCAATCTAGCTGAAGTCAGAAGGACAACAGTGCCCAGACTGCACTACCAGCTAAGTACGCAACGCTTAGCTGGCGGTCTTTGTCATCTCTTGACCCGTGGAAGCATGAGGTAGGAACTTGTGAGGACCATAGCTATTTTGCGGGGACGCACGCTCCATACCCAGATGTCTACTCACCATTTTGCAGCCCAGCACTGTATGTAGAGCGTTGTACTGAAAATACGTTTGGACTTCTTGGTACTAAACAAAGATTTAGAAGTACTAGTAAAATATGTCTAGTACTCAAAAGTAATTCATGAATCATGTAATTCAAAAGTATTTCGAGATTATTCAAAGCACACAATAGTATTTTAGAAGAACTTTCTGTACTCAGACGTATTACGTGTGCTCAAAGTATTCGATATTATTTGAAGAGTATTTAAAGTACTTAAAAGTTCCTAAACCTATTCTGATGAGTATTGGAAGTAAAATCTATAAGATATTGATATTATTGGATGTGATTGATTAATGTAATGTAATGTATGTATCAATTTAAGCAATAATTTGCATTCTAAAGAAATTTGTTTGATACCCATTGCAACACTAATTTCATTTGGTAATCAGAAATGTTATAGTCAACAAGTTGATTAAAATTATGTTGACCCATTGAACCTGTTTTTGTCTTTTCACTATGTATGAAATACAGTGAAAAAACAATTGGGGCATAATAGAAAGGCGAACTTTCCTGCAAAGAACGATATTATCAATTACCGCAAATTCTTCACAGAAGTTGTTGGGGCCTTTTCTTATGTCAAGCTGACTATTGTTGTTATAGATTTTTATTTATATATTTTGAGACTTCATCATAGTAGTCCGCCAGGTGAATCGCGAAAATGTAAATAAAACAAGTAACTAATAAATTCCACTGAATTGAAGATTTTCTCATCCAAATGGTAATTCGACTATGGTATTTAATGTACTTAAGTCGATTCAAAATTAATATAGGATTTTACTGAATACGTAATAAAAAAGCATAAACTTCTACGATTCTCAAAAAAAAAAAAGAAATCATCGAAATGTATCCTTAACTACCCACAAAAGCATAAACTAACAAAATTGCGTTATTCCCTATGATAATGGGACTGTTCCGTATTTATGGGCATTGATGGTACTTAAACTTGCAGTACATTATTAGTTAATGACTATATGTTTGTCATAGACTGATAGACAGCTGTCAGACATCATAGATTCCTGTCAGGTGTCTTTCTGCCTATAACCAATATTTGTTCATTTTAAAATCATTGTACTACTAGGACTAGGACATGACACACTATCGTTCTGCCGCACTGTGTACCATGATATTATGTATGGGGAAGGCCTGATACATATTCCTTACATCTCTCCCTTATTCGCCGCACGAGATAACACTAAAGATGCTCAAAATATGCTCCAGTAATATGTATAATAAAATAGACACAAGCGAGCATGTATAATAAATGTATGATATATAAATTCATCCAATTAGATTTATCATTTTTTGATCATTGTAGAATAGTCTCATACAGTGACGGACAATCCAAGAAGACCAAAGCCCGATTTTCATACAAAATGGTCTTGTTTTGATGCTTGTCTTTCACTTTCCCGTGAAGTAATTGAACTGAAATTTTGGCAATAGCCTAGAAATAACCTGAAATTTCATCTTTAATCAATTCATAATCTTTCATTCGTCACTTCAGAAAATACAGACACCACCTACGAAAAAACAATAAGACCTCCTTTTGATATCCATAGATTAGGCCATGTTGATGAGTGTGAATTATAATCTATAGTATACTGATATTAAAATGATCCGTGCATCAATAATCAAAATTCAGATCCTTAAATTCGAGCATCCTTAATGGAAATCAAAAAGTGGTCTTATTGTTTTGTCGTATGCGGTGTCTGTAACTTTTAAAGTGGTGAATGAAAAATGATGGATTTAATACAGATGAGAATTTAGGCTGCTTCTGGACCACAGCCGAAATTTCAGCTCAACCAAATCAGGCTTTGGTCTTATTGTATTGTCCGTCACTGTAATTGAATAGCACATTACATCACAAACACCTTAAGGAAATGCTGAAAAGCCTCCCTTCTCCTTGACACATATTTTAGTTTATATTATTTTGTATTGTTTTCCACACATTTCATAATCCCCTGTTCGCTAAAAACGTAACATGATTGGCACAAATCCTACACTAAATCCCAAAAAAAATCTCAAAAAAATAATTTATTTTGACCATATATTAAGGCTTGTACTCAAGAAAAATGCACCATTTTTATCCGTGTGTTACTTTTTTGTCCGTTGGTAAAAATTGATGAATGATGATGATCTGTTTATAACTAGTTTGGAGTGAATTGTTTACATGCGCAAAATTTCATAACAATCGGTTCAGTGGTTATTGAGATGGCATCGAAACAAGAAGAAAATCGCCGGAGAATTTTGCGCACCGTCATGGAAAATCCGACTGCTACCATGAGATGGATCGGAAGACAACTGGGAATCACCCATACAACTGTGTCTCGGGCGGGCGGGCTGGAAGTGGAAGAAAATCGAAGACAGCTGACCCTGTAAAGGCCCGGAAGGTGTTGCATTATTTCAAGTGTAATCCGAACCTTTCGATTCACGACGCGGCTCTGAAGGCAAAGTGTTCCGCCTGGTTCGTTCAGCAAACCATGAAACGAGCTGGGCTTCGTGTATTCAAGGTCCGCAAGGCACCGAACAGGCGTGATCAACAGAATCCCGCGCAAGGAAGCTGTATCGAGAGTGTAATAACGAAACCGATGTGTGTGGTTATAGGTGACGAAACCTACATCAAGGCAGACGCAAAGCAGAAACCGGGGCTGGAGTTCTACGTCGCCAAATCACGGTTTGATGTTCCGGAAGACATAAGGAAGAAGAAAGTGGACAAATTCGCCAAAAAATACTTGCTCTGGCAGGCCATATGCCAATGCGGTAAACTGAGTAAACCGTACATCACAACGGGTACCATCAACAGTGAAATTTACCGCACCGTGTGCCTCCGGAAGCATCTGTTGCCCTTCCTGCGGTCACGAAGAGGCGAGACATCATTTTGGCTGGACCATCATGCCATTACGCGCGATCGACGTTGGATTGGTACAGAGAAAATAACGTTGTTTTTGTACCAAAAACCGCCAGCCCCCCAAATTCACCAGAGATTCGTCCGGTGGAAAGATTTTGGGCCATAATGAAGGCCAAAGTTCGAAAATCATCCAAGGTGTTTAAGAACGAGCTGGAGTTGAAGAAAGAATGGATTAAAGTGACCAAAAAGGTCGGCTCTACCATTGCCCAAAATGTAATGAGGGGTCTTAAGAGAAAGGTGCGGGCTTTCAGCGATGGAAAAGAAATTTAATGAAGTAATTGTGCCGAAACATAATCCATATGTATTAGTTCATTCTCCGAAAGTTTCTAAAAAATCCGACTTAAAATAATTTTTTGGCGAACACTTTTGTCTGGTGCATTTTTTTCGAGTACAGGCCTTACCAGTTTGCACTTTTTCTCCGTCATTTCCCGGGCCCAAGGCATAAGACTGGTGATGTACGGTAAACTGACTTTGACAAAAATAAAATAAAAACTGATCGATAAGTAGTCCTACCTCCATACCAAATTTATTTACGCTTGAATGGATGAACAGATGAATTTTGTATCCAAATTGTTATGTTTGTTGCAAATCTCCGATGTTTCACATTATAATTTCATCAATTTCGTTATGTTCATGGTAACCCTGTTCAGATTCGTCCACCCCTCCTTCGGTAGGCACTTGGCCAAGAAATCAGCATTGAGTTAAACGGGATAGTAATATTCAAGGTAAGCTGACGATGGCTATGTATGGAAGGTGGAAATCGATTTTTTTCGTTGCTAGTCTCTCTCCATCGAGGAGTCATATCCGGGCGAGCGGGATTTGGAAAGAACTCTTCCGACCGATGGCAAAAGCCAAATCTGCATCCTGTTGTGTCCTCATAAAACAAGCTAAACCCCCAAGTATCTAAATATAAACTACCTGGGTCATAAATATTGACCACGTCAGTCGGCGGGGATGGTGGTGGCTTGCCACTCGAATTTATGTTCTCTGTCACCAGCAGCAGCAAGCTTTTCACGTCCAAGGGACAATGTTAAAGTTTTGTCCAAGTTTGGAGCTGTCCGGACCGCAGAGCTGCTGATCCACGTCGCCAATGGGAAAAGTTTATAATTTGAAATCTGGCGTCCGAAAAGTTCTGAAACCGGAAAAGGGGTCGGTTGGTGTTGGAGCAGTGCAGAAGATTGTTGTTCAGCTTTTCTATTGTGGTGGAGGCGCTGATCGATTTATAAACGAATTCAAGTGGATTTTCTTTGTGGTTTCTACAGCGTCTCTGGGTTGGTATGCGGGGGGATAAATCCGTTTATAGATGTTAAACCCGACGGTATTCCTATTCAAAACGAATGAATAAAATTCAAATACTAATCCCTTTTTTGTCTTGTTTCATTCCAGGTAACTGATTCCGAAACACGTGAAGGACGTTTCCATTCGAAAGTCCACCGCCACATACCGGAAGCATCGTCAACCGCTAATATTTATGTCAAAACCATTGTCAATTAATCAAGTGAAACCCTTCAAACAACCGAAACGATGAGAAACCGTCTCTCAATCTCAATCACACCACTCAATCACCTCGAGTTTGACGGTAATCGATTTTCGTCTATCAAGTGACTCGCGGTACTCGAGATTGTGGAGAGCCTATTGAAATTCAAAACCCGCGTATCGCTTAATGTCTACACATGCCGGAGAGGCGAGAAAAAGTGGGCATTGCTGAAAAAAGAAGAAGAAATCCTAACAGTAAACCTCTATAATTCTCTATTGTACAAGTGTGCCCACCGGATCCACTTTATGCCTGAAACGCACCCGGCATACCCGGCACATTTCTCGAAGTTGTTGCAGCCATCGAAACATGATCACGTGTCTCCATATCTACATACAGGATCTGGTGGCAGTGGGAGCTTGTCACATTCATGTCACTTGATTTATGATCGGTTCGTTTGAATTGTAGGCATGCGATGCGTTTCTCTCTCGGAACACGGAGCAAAGCCCTAATGATGATTTCACCTTAAAGGGGCTTCTGTCTTGTAGCAATCGTCGTCGGATGCCCAATTTCGGCGTTGAGCTTTCGGATTTCACCTGCTGCTGCGGGTTTCAACGCCCAGGGGCGATCGAATAAACTAGCCGAAAAATACAAAATACAGGAAACCCCTCCGTGCGGACCGCTATTTCTCCCATCGATTAGTGTATTCGAACTGGGTGGTAAAATATTTAGATTAATGGCCGATGAGAACGTGTTAAAAACTCGGTGGCGAGGATCCATATAGTGGAACGCTATGGAACGGCGGTAGATGGGGAAGATTGGTATGGAAGCCGAGAAGGTCATTGACCGATCTTTTCGTGTCTCTGCATAGCCAAGTTTGTGCTCCACGGGGTCCATATAGGGCTCAAGTGCGAGTATTGCGTAATTCCCCGGTGTGTGCCCTTGGGTCTTCGGAACGCGGCATCTGTTTACTCGCGTTCCTGCGTCGACGTAGCATAGTTCGAAAAATAGGCAACTGGCTTAAGATAAATATTTACTGGGGCAGCAGTCTGTGTACACTGTACAAGTAAACAATTCTGGTTTATGATGATGGTGGATTCGTGGTTCGGATGGTTGTTTCAAGGAATTTCAACTAGTCAAACATTGTGGATCGTTGATGTTATTCAATTGAGCGTTGTTTGGAAATGTCAAGGTTATTAGTTTAAGTGCAGGGTGAGGAAAAAGCTGCGTTGGTTTTCTACGCTGGAAAACATGTTGCGGTGGATTTTTTGGGACGATGGAACCCTGGTGTCAATATAACTTCGTTTTGTGAACGTATTTATTACTGTAAAAAATGTTTATACGTGCTTCTGAAGATTCTACAATTCCTAAATTCTTTGCATATTTAGGCCTAGAACAAATTTAAAGTAATTGTGAAACACTTGGTTTAATTTTTTTCATAACAAATTTGTTCACTGCTACCTGAGAAGTCTAGACAGTTGTCTTAAGCTGAATAATTACTCAATCCAAACAGAAACTCAGAGGTTCATTTGCTCGTTTCATCCATTATCAAAATCTTCTCACAGTGTCAATTATTCACTAGACGCCGTCTGGGGACATCTCCATCGGTGCAGCTTTCCTTTTCCGATTCGAAAAGCATCACATTGAGTGCAAAGATGTTGAAGCACAGAGCAATTAAATACAATCCGTCTCGGCCCGTTTTTTTTTCTGCTCCAGACGCCAGCTCATTCGTTTTTTTTTTTTATTTAGTTTTGTGCTCACAGTATATTCAACTATTTAATCCCTCTACATCAGTTGACTCTAGCTTCTTCACACCTTCTCCCAAAGCGGCTAGCCAATGTTTCCCCAACAGCCGACGAATATGCCACTGTGGTAAAATATAACGCCAAAATCAGTGGCCATTGCTTCTAGAGAATATTCGGAAGAGTTTGTCCAGATGATCTATTTTCTACCGTTTGCACCATTACTCATTATGGTTATAGTTTCCTCGAAGAAATGCGTCTTATAGCCTTTTAATTATAAATAATATCATATCAATTAAATTATTATTTGAAAACAACAAGAGTGAGTGTCCAATTATCAAACTTCACTTTATAAAGTAAAGATGTGTCTTATTTGACCTTTAGAAGTTTCGAAGTCGAGCACTCAACGCTGAAGATGTCTGTGAGTCGCAGACAAAATAGGCACATCTGTCAAAAGATAAGTTTTTTCTAGTGAAACTTAGAGGAATTTGCTCGCGTTTACTATTGATACTTTGAAAAAGTGTTTTTTTTTTAAGTGATCAAGTGAAGTGTTAGATTGAATTTACCTTATTTTTAAATTCAATCGTTCTACTAATACGCCCGTGAAAGTGTTTTTTTTTTTTAAGGTGAATTGATGTTTTCCAAAGACACAATCTGACAACTAAATGTGCTGATGGCTATTATTTAGAAATCAAACATCTCTGAGTGCTTCGTAGTTTTCCTCAAAACTACAAAAAAAAACCTGTCATTTGATGGGTCAACACTAAGAATCTGTCCACCGGTTCAGAAGTTATGGAAAACGGCATTTTTGAAAAACAAAAATATTTTTTGGTCCTCCCTAAACGGAAATTGTCACCCTAATGGTGGAACAAAATAAAAAACGAGTCTAATATTTCTTGATGATGTATGATGTATGATGTATGATATGTACTACCACTCGTTGTAGCACGGAAACTAAGTCCGACAGCAATGGACTCTCCTCTCTGTGAGACTTGATTAAGCTTCAATAACCACTGATTATCCTAATCATGCCATTGTATGAAGCGCCAAAAACAGGTTGGGTAGATCGATAGACAACATCACTTATACGTATCCACAGGGATATAAATAATCTCCTTCCAACAACAAGATCGAACAATTGGTCAAAAGAGCAAGCTATCTAACATGAGGATGCCCCAATGGGCGGGGAGAAGAGCCCGCCCTCTATTCATAAACTGTTAGCAATGGGGAGTTGGCATGCCCACTCTCCCCACATCCAGAGTGCTTCAATCGGGTGCCCTGGTGGTCCCTCCCATTCCCATGAAATATTTATATAATGGTGTATATATTTATGTAAATGAAAAATAATACAAGCATTCGTATCTATAATATATGATCTTCATTCGGTTGATCCTGAAATGCAAGAAATGTAAAGTGTTAAAGTGTAGAGTTTTGTGGTGCCGCGCATAAGCACGTTTTCGTTCGTTTTCAGCGATAGCAGCAATTCTTCAAAATCTGGATTTGAGGTATCCTGAAAAAGTTTATTAAATCTATTGAAATTTTACAAAAAAAAAAAACATTTATACATTTTAATTTACTGTTGCCATGGTTACTATTTGCTGCTTGATGCTGATTTTATAACAGCAATCCGGTTTTGTTTTTTCTGGCCTAATAGTTATTGCTTCTGAGTTAGGAAAACAGGGAAGTATTCAAGGCACTAGATACTTCTAAATCATAAGAGGAATAGAAAGGATCGAAATGATAATTGGACATAGGGGAATGTGCTCTAATGTGGGTCTATGGATCTAGGATTCGGCCTATGCTGAAAACTCGAGGTAAATATGTTTTCACCTTTTCTAACCTAAAAATCATATACATACAGTAATACTGCCTCGTTGTCATATCAATATGGACAAAATTTAAAGACAGGCAAATTTTATCGATAGGCCGAATTCTAGATCCATAGACTCACATTAGAGCACTTTCCCCTATAAGTAATAATAATTATGGAAAAGTATACAGGGTGTTAAGAATCTTTCAGGGGCTGAAAGAAAATCATATTTAATGAAAAAAATCATTCTACGCATATGGTCCAATCTAAAAGTTTACGGAGCTATTGAACTTTTAATGTTTTGGTACATATTAGTCATAAATTGGCTGTAACTTTCGTAAATTTCTCCGGATTTAAGATTAAGAAACTCTTCTCCTTGGATGCCCCATCAAGCAGTGCCGTGATCAAGTGAGCTGTGCGTCCTGCGCACAGGCATTACCACGGCGGGGTTGAATTCGTGATTATATTATCTGCCAATTGGAGACATAACATGTCTCATTCATAACAAAATTGCAAAAAAAAAACTAAGCAAGTTAGAAAGTTTGTGTAAAAGAGAGAGTTGTCGAACACTTTTAAAGCCATGTTTCTTTACCACTGATCGGTATTACAAATTTAAGTCACAAAAACAAAAAAAAACTCTTTAAAAAATATTTATTAAAAAATAAATACACCAAAAAAAAAATATAATATTAATTTTTCTTTTTTTAAAAAATTTTTTTATAAAAAATAAAAATAAAACGAACAAAAAGAAAAAAAAAAAAAAAAAAATAAAAAAAATTTTAATAACAAACAAAAAAATAAATAAAAAAAACCAAAAAAAAAATTAATAAATCAATAATTAAAAACAAACCAACACACATAAATTGATTATTTTATTTTTTTATAAAATAAAAAAAACACAAAAGAAAAAAAAACAAAAAGGAAAAGAAAAAGGGGGGGAAAGAACGAGAAAAAAAAGAGGGGAAGAAAAAATGAAGGAAAACGGGAGGGGGGGGAAAACAAAGACAAAGATAGCGAGAGAAGACGAAGGAACACGGGGGGAAAACGAAAGGGGGGGGGAAGAGGCGCAAGGAAAAAAAAAAAGAGGGAGGGAAGGGAAAAAATAGGGGAGAGAGAGAGGGCAGAAAGGAGGGGGGGGAGGAGGGAGGGGGAAAAGGAGGAGAGAGGGGTGGTTTTTTTTTTTTTTTTTTTGTTTTTTTTTTTTTTTTTTTTTTTTTTTTTTTGGAATAAGCTCCATCTAATTGAACTTAATGTGGGAGAACTGGACCGGCGAAAATCCCTCGAAACGAGTCTGAAAGTTGATAAGTTTTGCAACGATGCTGAATGTAGTTGATGTACATCCAGTGTTTAACTACACTACACTACAGCTCACTAGCAGTTTTTGAGTTCTTAAAACAACCAGTTGCTTTCATGTCCTGGATCGGCAGACTTGCATTGGAAACAACGCCATCTATCTCCACATCTCGCGATGGCACGTAGATATAATACTCAATATTGAGAACTTCGTGGTCAGCAATCTTATTTGCTATTTCATAATTCGCAGTCTATTAAATCTTACTTGATGTATCGAGACAGCAGGATACTTACGCAGAAATTCTCTCGAAACGTCGAGAGTTTTCAATGGTTTATCTTTGAAACAAACCAAGGTCCTTTTGAGAACGGATGGTAGTGCTTAATTTGTATAACTTTTGCCTCAGGAGAGATCACAGATATGCACAGGAAAATCAAAACACAATCACAATAAAAACCCTCCTCAAATCAATTATATTAAATGCCAATAAAAGAAAAGTAAGAAACAAGCGCACACGCTGCGAGGCCAAATTTCTCCATAGTTGCTATTCACTGCGCTTGAAGAGCTCTTTAATTATACACAGCCGACGGCGTCAACAATCTCGACCGTGTGGTTTAACAGCAGCCTGTTTATCTGCTGCTGTGATGTAGCTGGGTTGAGATCGATGATTCATTGCGATGATGTAATTAAAGTTTAATATTGTACTCGAGCACAAAAGCACTCGGTCTCTGTGGTGAGCTTCCGTTTGGAATTGAACACTATTTCACTTTGCACTCCGTAGTACTACGTGGTAAGAAAACTCACGTTGAGAGGGTAAACAATACTTGCAAACAAGTGACGTGAAGTGACACGGCACAACTTGTCCGGCTCAACGCTCGATACGGAACGACACTTCTGCATTCTAATCGATCAATCATATACAGGTCGAGAAAAAGCTATCCGTGATTTTTTTTCAGTGTAGTGCACGACTTTGACCCATGTAGCAATCGGCAATTGCTACTTGGTGTATCATAAACAAACACATAAAGTTTCGCTGGAATCGGTCCTGTTTTGAGGTCAAATCCATTGAGAAGTGCAGTAATTGAGCTTTAGAAGCAAGGTAATCGATCGGTATGTATCGTGAAAATATTGAAAATTCCAGTTTCAACAATTAACGATGCTATAAAACGGTACAATGAGCTTGGAAATTTGGAGAACCGTCCGGGAAAAGGCAGAAGAGAACTAGACACTAAACGATCAGTCCACAATATGGCGAATCATCGAAAATCACTGAAAATCGAACTATTCTACGCGAGGATTTAAGGTTACGTTCCTACAAATTATCGAAGAACTAGTACCTGAACGAAAAAACGAAAACCAATCGGTAATCAAAGATTGTATTGAAGGAGTTCGGTAATGGACGCCATCGAACGATTTTGTTTACTGATGGGAAAATTTTCACCGTCGAGCAATACCATAACCACCAAAATGATCGTCAACTATTGCCGAAAGCTGCTTCTAACCGTATGGATGTAACTAGATCACATGATCCAGCATCGGTTATCTGCTTCCGGTAAAATTCTCTTAATATTCATCGAAAGTGGCGTCAAAATCAACCAATTAGTCTACGAAAAGCTTTAGACAGACATTGTTGCACCTTGGGCACATGTACATTTCGGTGAAACGCAATGGGCGTTTCAACAAGATTGGACACCATCGCATGGAGCGAAAAAGAATTTGATGCTCTCTAGCAGACTTTTTCTGAGATATTTAACCAAAGATGAATGGCCTTCAAACTCTCCTTATTTAAATACTACTCCATCTGGTCCATTCTCGAGTCCAGAGCCACACACATCGCTAAATCACCTTAAAGCTAGTTTGACAAAAGCTTGGGATGTAATATCTGTTCAAGTACCGACGTTCGTCGTCTACAATGTCCAAAAGTGGTATCCTGAATCCCAATGCTTCGGCCAGGGATGTGGCCAAAAAGTTGAATCTGTCCAAGTCTTTCGTTCAGAGAGCCAAGAACCGGGAGGGACGGCATACGTACAAAGTGCAGACGGCTCCAAATCGTGACGAATGGCGAAATACGGTGGGAAAGCCACGGGCCCGGAAACTGTACACCCAGATGCTGACGAAGCCTCGTTGTCTCATCATGGATGATGAGACTTACGTCAAGGCGGACTTCTGGCAGCTTCCGGGGCTACTATTCTTCACCTATGAGCACAAGTTTGATGTTCCGGAGGAAGTAAGAAAGCGGAAACTTTGAAAGCTTGCCAAGAAATACATGATTTGGCAAGCGATGTGCTCATGTGGCAAACGGAGTGCGCCGTTCGAGACTACCGGGACTGGAAACGGGGATATCTACCGCAAGGAGTGTGCACAGAAGCACCTGCTTTCTCTGTAGAAGCAACACGAGGGCCCTACGATCTTCTTGCAGGATCTAGCTTCGTGCCACTATTCAAATGTTGTCCTGGAGTTGTACGATGCCAACGGGGTCACTTTCGTACCCAAGGACATGAATACCCCCCCAACGCACCGGAACTAAAGCCCATCGAAAAATACTGGGCTATTATGAACTACGGAAGCATCCCAAGGAGGTCAAATCTGAGGAAGACTAGTGGAAAAAGCGGGTTTCCGTACAGAAGAAGATGCAGCCAGATGTTGTACAGAACCTAATGAGTGGAGTTAAGCGTATGGTGCGAGCGTACGGTTTTGGTATTGAAGTTGAATGCAATGAATATGCCAAAAGCTTACTAATGGTTTATATTCTATTGTCTGAAAGTTTGAAAAGCATCGGTCCACTCGGTAATTTTCGACAGCGTTTTTTTTCCGTGATGCATTTTGATGTGGGACACTCTTTAATAACAACCATTAGTTGCCTTAAAAACCACGTCAAAAGAAGCTAGACTAAATTAGATTGGTTTCAGGGTAGGGATGCGTGAGAATGCTGTACTAGGGTTAGCAGCCGCTGTTATGTTATGTTGTTGTTATGAGATCTAATATATCTATTCATTTTAGTCTTACAATGTTCAATATACCTAATTTAGTATTGAGCATGAGCATCAGCATGATTGACCACCCGAGGTTGCTACTCCGTTATTGCCAGCCGAGCTGTTATTACACAGAGAACCAACCGTTGATGTTTGGAACTAACATACATCTTCAATGTGTAAAAACTGGTGATCTCAAACTAAGGCAATACCGGCACCGGTCCCGCTCGAATGCATGTGAAATAAGAAAAGGTTAGGAATTTGTTGACGTGATACTCGTTTTATTGGAAACCGAGAACACCTCTGCACTTCCATGAGAAATCACTGAGATGTTGGATAACAGGGTTGGGTTCGCTTTGATAAACGATAAGCTGAGTTCACGTGATGTCTAGTAAAATATTTGAATATTAGTAACGATTTCCGATTTGAACCGATTTATACCAACACGATGGGTTTCGAACCAACTCCATAGCACCACAACGCAGACGGTAGCACCAGCCACTGCAAATACGAGCTTTCGTCTATTTTTTTTCTGGATCGCGTAAACTCGATCCGTATCGCAAAGAGTATCGCACCGCAACAAATGCGTCGCAGGGTACGTGTTCGACGCCATCTTTTGTCGCCAAACCGGCAAGCCATAACCATCTTACCAATCGTCCGTGTATCGTATTTTTGTGCGGCAAACTGACATCGTGCCGGCGATCCGTAAGAGCCGCATCCGACTTTCCATTGCAGCTGCGATACATCCATCCAACTGGTGGTGCCGGTAAAGAAGGAGATGGCAAAAAGGCACTCATCATCGGTAAAGGAGCACCATGGCACCCTGCATAGTAAAACTATGCGCATGTAAAAACTAAATGAGACACACACACACACACACACACACACCAGTAAAGCTGGTCAGTCCAAACAAATCCGCACACATCAGAAAGCGATAGGCAAGAAGGAGGAAGGGAAAGGAATTTCCGTTTTGAAGCGAGAAAGGGAGATTTGTAAGAGTGAGTTCCGCCTATGATGGTACAGGCCTTCGATCTCGCGAGTTACTTTGCATCTAATCGAACTACGAACCTTAACTGTCATAATCTTAGCTTACGGTGGAGCCATCTTGACGCAAATAGCAGAAGTAATTTGTTTGACCGTTCGGGGATGCTAACTCTTTCACGACTGAACTCATAAAATGAACCTGCCCTGAGGTTGGGCTTTCTTGCCGGGCATAGAAACCCGAGCAAGAGACAACAACACATGAATACCTAATTTTGATCTTGGACTTGGTATTAAAGAGCTCAGATTAAGAGGTTAAATACCTAAACAAAATACCTAAGAATTGCAAGCAAAATATCCCTCGAATAACAAAACTTGTTATTTTGGATACCTGGGAATACCTGAGAGGTACTATTTTGGTATTGTCTTTCCTCAATTTGGTATTCGCATAAAATTGTGGGAACAATTGTATGGTATTATCCTCAGGCATTTTACCTCTTAATCTGAGCTCTTAAATACCAAGTTATTCGTTCCTGCTCGGGAAGCGATAAGTGGTCCTCTTCTGAGGTGGTGCTTAAGCCACTGGTTTATAAGAATTTCAATTCAAAAATCGGAAGCCGCATCTAGCGTGCCAAAAGATTAAGGGCGGAAATTCAAAAACTCGCTGACTAATTGACCCGCCATCGTACAACGGCTACGATCTTACGGTCTAGAAAGAGTAGATATGGAATATTAGTGTCCTTTGAAGGGGCGCTTATGTGAGTAAGTTTGGTTCGTTATTTAAATAAGAGTACTGATTTGAACCAGCGCCAAGAATGCTGGTAAATTCAAGCACCAGGCTTAGTGGTTTAGTTTAAAGAAAAAAATAATGATCGATATAAATATATTTTTTAACATTCTGGAATGAACTCACCGAATTCTACAAAGGTTGGTAACGGTGTGAGAAATCAAACTGTAATTGGACTAGAATACACAAAAAATGAGTATGAGAAAGGCAATCTCCTAGTCGTTACCAACTACTATCATCAATAGACACCTGACATAGAAATTTTGAGCAGAAGGCTTCTTTTTTAAACCCTAGTGGTCATTTTTGTATCTTAAAATTAATTAGATAGATTTAATTAATGGTGATTAATGTTAAAAATGTGCTGAATTTAGCTCTAAAATTTCTTCGCAAAGTTAACTTTAGAATTTAAGTGAGAAACTGTGACACAATAGACTAAGATTTTCGGTGATTTTTGTGATGATCGTCAGAGTGGATTGCATTCTACTCTTTTTACGGACTTTTTTTTTACATCATGCTCTACACTGGATGCCCAGAAGATGTCTCGAACGGAAACTCAGCTAAGTTTATATTTAAGAACTCAATTAATTCAAATAATTATTATATAATTCTTATTAATTTATATATTTAATAGTGAAATGAGCCGGCTCTCAGAACAACAAGTGGTTGTCGACGGGGACTCTGGCGTCATTCTTGTGTGGCTTGTGACGGGTAGGACGAGTTGAGAGTTTCACCGTGTTTATGAGTCTTTGTTTGTAGAGAGTTGTTTGCTATCTTAAGGAACCAACCACGAATTATACAACGAACTGTTTTTTTTTTTTTTTGCTTATAAGAGTGTGGTGGGTAGAATTATAGAAAAAAAAATGCATTTCTGGTATGGGTTTTGGTTAACATGCAGCAGTGTACGTTAGGGTTTGACAAGATTAAGGTGTCAGCTCCGAGTAACTTTTCTGCTTCCTTTCGGTTCTTATAGTAGCTGTGAGGATTAGCCCCGTTGAGTCGATCGATGAAATCATAATTTGGAGTTTGTATGGGATTTGCTACGGGAGGGATTACTTTTACGAGTGTCCGGAGGATACCCAGTAACCTTACTGATTCTTTCTATTGGAAATTAAAACTGAAATGAAATACCTCCAAGAACGCAAAGTGGGGAGAATTGTTAAGTACAAACCAGCTGAAGGTGTTAGATTTTTCTAGCAGCACTGCGGTACTGATATGGTTGATCTTGAACCGTTGAGACATGTGTTGTTTTCGTGGGGATTTGTTTTTTTTTTTTTTGTGTCATATCTCTCGTGTAAGTAAGTGATCTAATTTTTTGAAGAGTTTGGGACATCAGCTGTTAGGTCCTTTGATGTAGTCCATTGGGGTCTTCCGGAAAGTTTTTTATTTGAAGTTAGTCTACAATTTTGTAAAACATCGATAATCACTTTGCTAACGGAGACGCAGCAGCATTCTTACTGTTCATATATATCGGCTCAAATTATATCCTAAGCATTACTGAAGATTGCCTTGCCTTTCCGATAAAAAGAACCGCCACTACACTTTGTAGGTGGTCCAAACAGCATTCTTTCTGTTGGTTTGAATCGGCCTTCGAATATTTTTCAATGGCTTTTCCAAGGAGTATCCTCCGTCACATTTTGTGAGAGGCCTCTGCGGCCCCATTGCTGTTGACATAAATTGGTCCAAATCGACTCTCAGGCATCGTTCTAAATAACCTAGTCTTCTCAATGAAAAACCACCAAATCACTCTGTTAGTGGCCCTAACAGCATGTTATTGTTGATTGTTAACTGTTGATTTGAATCGGATTGCATGCGTTATTAAAACCATGTCTTAGCAATGAAATTTTATAAGATTGCAGAATCAGACGACCCAGATCTAATTATGAACATAAAACGTCAATTACCACACGATTGAAATGACATTGTGAAACGCAATCTAAGACCACCCCCATCCGTATTGGGGGGGGGGTGGGGGTAGCGTTTGACTTTGTGTCAATGCATCCTTCTGCTCTTTTCATAGAGCGAGTAATGGCGCTCTAACCATAAACCATAGGGAGCTAGGACTATAGTTAATGCTAAAGTCCCAACAGTTTGAAGAGAAATGGAGCATCACTTAACCTTCTTAGACTAGATGCTCCCAACGATCATTTTTAAATAAATTATTGTTCTGGACACCAAACAGGGCATTCTGTTCAACTATTCTCTCCGACTTTTCATTTCCTTTTTCCTTTGATATCTCTGAAGGCTACGTGGGTTCCCCGTGTCTTCTTAAGGTAGATACCAAATCCTCCCTTTCACCAATGTCTGCATGGACGTGGCCAGGTGAGCAATCGAGGAGTGTTTCGTTTCATGGTGGCATGCAATGTCTTCAACGAATTATTCCTCATCGTAGCTCCATCCACGAGGTGTGCAAACGTCAATGCTAATGCGAAAAGGCTGCTTTTTCAACCCTAGTCAAGTGTATACAATGTCTATAACAATAATAATTTTGAACTTCCCCAACAATTCTAGAAGTTGTTCCGCTGAATCTCACAAACCAAATAGTTTCCAAGCATTCAATTCTCATCGTGAAATAAGACACTTTCGCCCATAGTGCCTAACTTCAAAAAGACCTTCCCAACAACAGCCATAAATAAAAAGTATCGGGAACTTATTTTTTACGGCTGTTTGCAGTTTTATAGTTGCAACCCCGACAAACGTAAAGTCCACGTGGAAACCAGTTTTTATTGAATTCTGTGTTCCGTTCCCGGATGGTTTTCCGGATCCGAACTTGAAAGACTATTTTGCACCGTAAAGCTTGGCAAATGCGCGGACAGAAATAACAACAAAGTTATTTGAAATAAAAAATTTACAACATTCTTCGGCTGACGTTGGATGTCACTTTTTTTTTCCTGCGTTTCGTTTTCGATGATGAAGGCTTACGATGAGTGTAAAATGGTGATAAATTGGCGGGGGCGCGTTGAGAGTTATGACGTAATCATACAAATGGAATAACTCTTTTTACGAGCAAATCGTATAGGCATTTATTATTGCTGCCATCACTACTGATGGTAATTATTTGAAAAAAAAAACAACTGTTTCAACAATATTTGATGGAGGCATTAAATTTGATGCATCTCAAGAACCGAATGAACCGCTTCAATCACCTCGTTTAAATCCATTAAAACCCCGTGCAGAGCAGCTCCATTACATCGAAGCATATTTCCCCTGTCAATTATTATTTCATACAGTAAATTACATCCGCACAGCCGTGTTGATGGGCCTCTGGGTTCTAGACGGTGCAAATTATTCCAATAAATCAGCTCGAACCAATTGGAATCAATGTTTTATATAATTCCAATTATCGACAAATGAGCCCGGGAATCGTTTGAATGATTTTGGTGGAGTTCGTCGGTGCGTGATGATTTCTGACGGTGCGGTGCAGCAAGGCTGGAGGGATGCAGATCAATTGAAATTCAACCATCGAAGCTTTTCCACCCAAGTGCTCGCTGTCAAACACAATTAATTAGTTCTGCATCGATTGACAGCTCAATTCAACAATGTACGTAAATTTTTCGAATCTTTCTGAAAGAACGTCACGCCAAAACGGTTTATCACAAATTACCCCAGACCACAACAGATCACAACAAATGAATCGCTTTCGCTCCGCTATTTTCCACCGGCCACCAGCCAAATTTTAAAACCCATTCCTGAAATTGGCATGAAATGGCCGAAATGAGTGGAAATAAAATAATTTGCACCAACTGCGGGCACTGTTTTGCGGCACACGTCGTTCGCGGTTGTTGGTTTCGATCGTGGTCTCGAGAGGAAGATGCAGCCTGCGAAAAAACAGCCAAGAGGTGCAGATTGTAACACCGCTCTGGCTCTACCAAGATAATTGAATAATATAGTCCGTGTACGAAGCTCTCAGCTTCTCCCGCTCAGCTAGACCGACATTTATTAATAATAAATGAAGCAGGAAAGAACACTCCGCTAGCACATACTTGGGCAAATAATGAACGATAATGAGGCGGGAATGAGTGAGTGATAATGTTGAAACAGTTGGATTTAATCGTGCGTGATTTTATGCTCTCGGCGCTTGACTGTGCGCGTTGAAATTGTAACAAAATCCGCGCAATGATATGCAAAATATTGCATCGTCTGGTAGCAATTAATGTTGAGGTAAATGCTTATGTATGTAGATCATAACCAGCGCGGGTCGCATGAAGCCATCATGATAAGTCATATTTGCCAGTAATTTGTAAACCCGACACAGCAGCGTTTGGGAAAATCTGAAATCTAATCTGATCCGGCGATAAGCAAACAAAAAGCCGCAATTACAGCGCCGTGGTTCCGTGAGATATTCCGCACGAATCGAAATTTACTTTTGCTCGACCAATTTGCATTTTCCGACAACACGCCAATCTGCTGCCAGACAGAATGGATTTTCCCTCTGGGCCATTTCATTACTGCTGATGGTAGGCGCATTTATCGTCGTTTCTAAACGTGACATTTGTGCGGTAATACGTCGATATTTATTGCGGGCGACAAATTGGAACACGTTTCGAGCAGCTGCCGCTCAGTTATGGGGCTTTAGAAGATTCTCTATTTATTCTATTTATGGAGACTCCCCACACTATTGCCGTCCCTCAAACCCCTTTCGGCTTGCTTGGAACTCTTTCCAACGTCTATAATCCGGTGGATTTCTGTTTCCCGAGGCTATGGCTGGTGGCAGTGATGTCGAATTTGATTTTTGCAAGCGTTTTTTTTTCAGCGTAATAACTATGGCTTATATTGAGAAAGGCACTTCCCTTCGCTCAGTCGGTAAGATGTAGCTATATAGCTAGCAACACCATGCTTGAATGAGCTAGGCTCGATTTTCGATTTTGTCTTGGAATTTCACAAAAAGCAAATTTTCTTGACTCTGATCACACAGTATGATTGAACTTACCACATAATCGTACTTATACAAAAAGGCTTCGAATGCTCTCAATTAATAACTGTGGAAGTACATTTCAAGTTACAACTAGGAAAAAATCCTGTCAATAAAGGGTTATACGGTCAAAATTTGGTCAAGGGAAAACGCGTGTAAATCGGTGAAATCGTTTATTTAAAAAATCAAATTTATTTTTCAAGTTCAATTAGTATAAAATTCAGGAAAAATATTCAGTTAGGCTTCCGCTTTTCCAAATCCGAATTGCCGGGCCTTACGCTTGACCCCTGCCATCAGATTTTGTACAGCCACCTTGTCCACCTTCTTCGCCGCAGAAAGCCAGTTTGCCTTGAACTGCTGCTCGTCCTTAGCAGTTTTTTTGGTCTTCTTTAGGTTCCGCTTGACAATAGCCCAGTATTTCTCAATTGGGCGGAGCTCTGGCGTGTTGGGAGGGTTCTTGTCCTTGGGAACCACCTGCACGTTGTTGGCGGCGTACCACTCCATGGCCTTTTTACCGTAATGGCAAGATGCCAAATCCGGCCAAAACAGTACGGAACAACCGTGTTTCTTCAGGAAAGGCAGCAGACGTTTATTCAAACACTCTTTCACGTAAATTTCTTGGTTGACAGTCCCGGAAGCTATGAAAATGCTGCATTTCAAGCCATAGGTACAGATGGCTTGCCAAACCAGATATTTCTTTGCGAACTTTGACAGTTTCGTGTGCTTGAAAATATCTGCTACCTTTCCCCTTCCTTTTGCCGTATAAAACTCCTGTCCCGGAAGCTGCTTGTAGTCGGCTTTGACGTAGGTTTCGTCGTCCATTACCACGCAGTCAAACTTCGTCAGCATCGTCGTGTACAGCCTCCGGGATCGCGCTTTGGCCGTCGTATTTTGTTTATCATCGCGATTTGGAGTCACTACCTTCTTGTAAGTCGATAGTCCGGCTCGTTTTTTGGCTCGATGCACGGTTGTAGACGATACACCCAGCTTATTTGCGGCATCTCGGAGAGATAGGTTAGGGTTTCGGTTGAAACTACCGGCAACTCTCTTTGTCGTCTCAGCGGCTTCCGGTTTTCGATTTCCCCCCGATCCAGACTTCCTGGCTGTCGACAAACGTTCCCCAAACACTTTAATTACATTTGTAACGGTTGATTTGGCAACTTTTAGCGATTTTGCCAACTTTGCGTGCGAGTAGCTCGGATTTTCGCGATGCGCGAGCAAAATTTTGATACGCTTCTCTTCTTGCTTGGACGGCATTTTGACAACTGAAGAGTGAATTCCAAAATCAAAATAGGAGCAACATTCTACACACACACACCTTCAAAATGAGGGGTGTTCAGGTTTTTTAAATGCAAAATTGAAAGAAATACGTCAAGTTGATATTGACCAAATTTTGACCGTATCGCCCTTTAATGGCGCGTTTTAAACATAGAATATGGGTTTTCAAGTTGTTTTCAATTAAAATGCTTAACGACAACATCTTCCTAAATTCAACAACTTTCGACATGACTGCCGGCGTCGGTGGTGTAGTGATAAGCGTGACTGCTACTTGGCACCCCAGTAGGGTCTGGGTTCAATCCCAGTCGACGTCGGTGGTTTTTCTGAGGCGTAAAAATCTGGTCACGTCTTCCTTCGGAAGGGAAGTAAAGCCGTTGGACCCGGTTCATATTCATGAGTCGTTAGGTAGGGTCCAGGTGGTGGAGTCGTCTTCCTGGCGTCGGTGATTGTCACCATGTGAGGAAATAGGCCGACGTAAAATAAAGATTAAAAGAAAAAAAAAACTTTCGACATGTTTTGAAAACATATTGGTTGGTTGTGTTTTGCAAATATGCCATTTTCATAAGTGTAAGGGACCGGCTTTCCAATAGTACAGCCTTCTTGCTACAGCCAGTTTAAACTGCATTGACTGTCTCTGTGTGAACCGAACGTTCGCTTGCTACCGTACGTTCGGTACCCAACCCGAGATGTATCGGCAACAGGGCACGCATAAAGATTGGACTCGGAAAAAATGCGACACTTTGTTTTGGGTGTAACTTATTATCGCGTGGGTAAAAATTAATGAAATTTTGGGTAATACTAGTTTAGAGTGTGATGTTTATGTGTGCAAAATTATCGCGATCTGTCAAGTAGTTTTTGAGATGCATTCGAAACAAGAAGAGCTACGCCAGCAAATCTTGGGCGCGGTGATCGATAATCCTGGTCAGTCGCACAGATGGATCGGCAAAAGGCTTGGAATCCACCATTCCACCGTGTCCCGCGTTGTGAAGATGTTCGAGGAGACGAAGACCATCGAGCGGCGCGCTGGAAGCGGCCGAAAACCGAAAACGGAATACCCAGAGAAGGCGCGGAAGATAAGGCAGTACTTTAAGAATAACCCGAACCTTTCCACCCGAGACGTGACCAAAAAGGTCAATTCGTCGAAGTGGTTCGTCCAGCAGACCATGAAGCGGGCTGGGCTACGTGTTTTTAAGGTCAGGAAGGCGCCAAACCGGACTGACAAGCAAAACACGGTGGCCAAATTGCGTGCGCGGAAGCTGTACCGTGAGTGGCTGGTCAAGCCAGGCTGTCACGTCATGGACGACGAGACATATATCAAGGCGGACACCAAACAAATCCCCGGCCTCGAGTTTTTTGTCGGTACGTCACGCATGGAGGTTCCGGAAAAGTTCCAGAAGAGAAAGATGGTAAAATTCGCGAAGAAGTACCTGTTGTGGCAGGCAATCTGCGAGTGCGGACGGTACAGCAAGCCGTTCGTTACAGCCGGCACCATAAACGGGCAGATTTATCGAGAGGAATGCTTGCAGAAGCGCTTGCAGCCCTTCCTCCGCTCTTACCGTGGTCCCAAGCTGTTCTGGTCGGATCTCGCTTCGTGCCATTACGCCAAGCCTGTAATGGATTGGTACGAAGCGATGGGCGTTAATGTGGTCCCGAAGGAGGCGAACCCGCCAAATACACCAGAACTTCGTCCGATCGAAAAGTTTTGGGCGATAATGAAGAAGAAGTTGAAGAAAAGCGGAAAAACATTCAAAACCGATGAAGCTTTGAAGAAAAAATGGGAGAAATTGTGTAAGGAAGATGGACAAAGCCTCGCCCAAGATCTCATGAGCAGTGTATAAGAGAAATGTACGAGCATGCGGCTTAGGGGAGGAAATTCTATAAATAAACTATGCCAAAACATAGCTTATATATAGTTATTTAATCCCTGAAAATTTGAGAAGTATCCGATTTAAAATGAATTTTTGGTGATCATTTTTGTGTGTCTCATTTTTTCCGAGTCCAGTCTTTACATGAAAAAAATGCTGTATTGGAACAGTCGGTGCTACGCCGGCTTTCCTGAAATCATCACGCTCGAAACGTAGTAAGCCGAACGGGATGTTAACTTTCCATTTTATCATGTCTTCTGCTTAGTAAATTCTTTCGCTAGGACAGCCTTCCTTAAGCGACGACATTTTTTGGTTTACCCGAGTCGGCTGTCACGAGAAGGATCCCTTTTGGATGTGGGTTTCCCCCATTCTTTTTCTTATTTTTCATTAGAGGGAGTTACCGTTGTTTGGGGTTAGAAATTCAGCCAGTAATTCCATATCGTTGTTTCTAAAAAAACCTCCACAAACTGCAGCGTTTTTTTTGCCGCCGCCGCAGCGAAATCGCGGCGAAAAAATCGCCGCGATGAGATTACATGGCGGCTTATGAGAGCGCCCAAGCCGACGCGATGCGTTTTTTAGTCGCGTCGGTTTGTGCGCTCCCATAAGCCGCCATGTAATCTCATCGTGGCGATTTTTTTTGCCGCGATTTCGCTGCGGCGGCGGCAAAAAAACGCTGCAGTTTGGAGAGGCCTTAAGATTGTTTTTAAGTACACAGAAAAAAATCTTGTTGTAAAAAATACTATTTTTCCCCATTTTTTTTTTTTTTTAAAAAACATAAAATTTTTTTATTATTTTTTTTGTTTGTGTTAAACCTTCAACATTTGTGGTATATTTGACAGACCTCATATTGATATCAACCGCACCATACAGGGTGCGGCAGAAAATAATGCGAAAATGTTCAAACTTGAGTATTGGGTTAATTCTTGTAGCTAGTGACTAATTTCTGTCGAAAGTGTGTTTGTTTATGTTTACTTTCAAGTGCTGCATCCAAACATTCTGATGGTTTTATTGCAAATTCGTTGCAAAATGTTCGCGAATGAAGTGATCACCAGTTTGTTGCTCGCCCAGAAGAAGCCGAAAGAGATTGCCAAGATGGTAGGGTGCCATTTGGCAACAGTTTACCGCACAAAAAAATCCCTGCAGGATGGTCCTAAGCAGCGCTTTGCACGCACGCCGAACGTGATCAAATCAGTCCGTGCAAAAATTGCTCGCAACCCTGTGCGTTCCATAAGAAAACTTGCAAAGGAAGCCAATATTTCGGAAAAATCCATGCGGAAAATCATCAAAGAAGACCTGCACGCATCTCCCAGAGCCAGAGTGAAACGCCACTTGATTACGGACCGGGTCAAGGAACTAAGAGTGACTCGTTCCAAGAGATTGCTTTCCTTGTTGAAGAAGGAAAAAATGATAATCCTGTTCTCCGACGAAAAGTTTTTCAGCATCGATGCTGTGGCCAGCAGCCGCACGCACCGGTTCATTTCACCGCAGAAAATGGAGAACGTTCCGGAAAAAGTGAAATTCAAATTTCAAACCAAACATCCGGCTGGTATCATGATGTTTGGCTTGGTGGCGTCCAACGGTTTGAAAATGCCACCTGTTTCCATTGATGCTGGAGTTAAAATCAATACCGAAGTGTACATCGGTATTTTAAAGGACCAAGTGCTTCCCTGGGTGAAGGCCAACTTCTCCGAGGACCAAAACGTTGTCCTACAGCAGGATGGAGCGCCGTGTCACACGTCCAATCGAACCCAACAATGGTTGAACGATAACATGAAGTTTTGGCCGAAGGATTTGTGGCCTCCTAGCAGTCCAGATCTTAATCCGTTGGATTATTCGATTTGGGCATATGTTGAAGCACGAGCCTGCAAAACATCACACCCTAGTGTGAAAACTCTGAAGTCAACCATAACACGCACATGGCAGTCAATGTCGGAGGACTACGTCCGAAAGGCATGCTCTGGCTTCCGGCGTCGGCTCGAGGATGTTATTAATAAAAATGGAGGACACATTGAATAAATTTATTTAAAAGGACTTTATAAAGATAACTGCACTCGAAAATGTTGATATAATTGCTTGAATTAGTTGAAGATGGGATTTGAAATAAATAGAACAAATTTTCGCATTATTTTCTGCCGCACCCTGTAGTCGATCTAATTGCAGGCATGGTAAAATCAAACGCATTTATAGTCAGCTGACAATTGTTGGTGTTTGCGCTTAATTTAACCCTCGAAATGGTAGTTTCTACTGCGGTTTTTTTTTTGCGTGTAGGTAGATGGCATTTGTGGTCACCATTCTTTGTGCACAAAATGAGCTACATAGATAGAAGTTAAGGAGAAAAGATACCGGCCACGTTTTCACACGCAAACAACGGTACCTCTCTGTATCTCTTGAGTAGGAAAATAGATTGTCACACTCGTATTATCAGGCCTATGTTTCGTTGCTCAAAACATTCGCGCGTCAGTTTTGCGAAAATTTCTCGCGCCGGTTTTGCGTAAACGCTTATAGAAGTTGTAGCACTCTCTGTTGGAAAACTATATGACCCACTGGCCGTGGGAGATGGAGTTGGCGATAATCAGATTTATTCCGTTTTGTACGTAAAACATATGGTGTTATATAGTGGGGAAAATATATTTAGGAATCTCATAAACTACTACTCAATTTTGCCGATTTAATTACTTGCTCACTATTACCATGTCATACACAATGATATTCATAGCATCGACTTATGATTGGCATAAGCGACATCAATGTGAAAAACAAAAATAGTTGAAACATGTGAAAACAGTTTATGAAGACACCGTAAGACCGTAATCAGTACACACAGTTTTGGCAAGCAAGAATTATTTCCTTATTTATTTGATGAAACACCACTTTAGTGTTTAGAATTCTGCCACTGTGGAATAACTTGGAATAATTGAATTATGAACGAATGAAGTTGATTTTATTCAATATTTTATTTTGGTACTATTTGCGATTTATCGGTATTTCGTTTGTTCGCCTTAATATAAAGTTGTTGAAAACTAGATTGCTAGTTGACGAAACAAGAAGGAAAGTTATTATAATTCACTATACCTACATTGGCAGCCCTAAGTTTGCGCCTTCAAAACTGAAGAAATAATCCATAAAAAATTGAAAATCGTTCCATAAAATAAGTATTTATGATCCATAAGATTCTGTTAAAAACCTATAAAAATAGAAAATGATCTATATATCTACGCTACGTTACAAATAACGTTACATAAAATTATGTTTAGAACTGACAGGGCACGATCAGATTGAGGAATTAGTAGGGAATAAGACAGTTAACGGAAAGTTGCTCCATAGACAGTACTTGTAATTCCGTAATAATAATTTCTAATATTTTTCTAATAACTTCTTATCAAACGTGCTGTTCAGGACATGATTTAAAATAGGAGAGCAAATTACAAATTTTGCATCAGTCTCACAGGCATGTTACTGAATCTGAATAGTAGCGCATCTAGGGTTCAATTTCCCAATCTTTATAGACTAAAAATTTTAAAAATAGTCCCCAAAACTCAAAAATGCAGGCTATAAATCATACCTATAAGTTGATTTGCTATGCATCATTTTTAAAAGTTCAATTCATTATTGCCTTATGCATCATTGCCAATTAACTTATGGAACATTTAAAAAAATTAATGGATCATGTGCAGATATTTCATTGCACAACGGTTACATTTCATAATCGTGATACAGTACATTTTTGAAATTTTATTGTTAAATTTTATATATATTATGGATCACATTGATAAATTTTTGGATCATTTCCATATTTTGACAGATATTAACCAGAGTTTTATGGTTCATAAATGTTTGTGTGGAACGATTTTCATTTTCTTATGGATCGTTTATTAGTTTTTATATGCTAGAGTATGGTTGCTGAATTTATTCATTCACTTTCTTCTTCACTTTTACTAGAATTGTTCTTGAACGATGCCGTGAGTCACACACTTGCATTCAAAGGAACGCAAAAAAAAAGGTCAGTCTTCAATAGTTTCTGAGCCCCCATTTATAGAACTTCTAGAAATTAAAGCATTTTTAAAATACTAAGATGCACTTTCAGCACGAGCAGAAATACAAAAATTATGTGTTATTCATAACCGAATCCGCTTCGGCATTGTACTGGCACTGGTAGACATAAAACACAAAGACACGACATAGAGAACCCGAGTAAAATACCAGTGGCGATGTCAACAATGTATTGGCAGTATATTAATATTCACGTCGACACGCCGAGACGGTCTAGTGAAAGTGGAGACGGATATTAGTCTTGTTAGAAACATTTCACAACCAACACGTTGAACGGCCCGATTGGTCTAAAGCATTTCATTTTTCAGATCTTAAATACATTTTGTTAGTAGAACTCTCTTTCCTCTTTCTTTACCTGATGTAACTTATTAACCGGGGAGATGAACCAGCCCAGGGCTGAAAATTTTGATAATCAAGGAACTAAAAAACAAAAACTTATTAACCTCAGCGCACTTCGAGCTAAAGTGTTGATTTTTTTTAGCTAGCATAATGGCAACGTTAGTTTGCCAAGTAGTTTGCAAAAGTGATTCAAAACAATAACAATGTTCAACTTCGCGAATGAACCATCAAAGTAAAATGTAATTTGCCTAAAGGAAGCCTATAGATATAAACCAACCAGACAAAACGCTTGAATTTGCATACTACAATTTTCTTTGATTCTTAGTCATCCATCGTCTAACTATTCTGCAGCGAAGATCACGATAAGAAAACAAAAACCAGGGAGATCTTTTGATTCTTCAGAATGCTCCACTACCAATAGCAAACAGCTTAGGTTCTGTTCAGGAGAATAGAAAAATCTGGCTTTTATAATTGTCACGATGCTCTCTCGTATTTCTAGGCCAACAGATCAAGCAGCAGTAAAAACTGATATTTATGTAAGGTTTTTTATGTAATAAACTTTGGCAATAACTTATGGTAAGAAATGGCAAAGGAAAGCGAAGAAACTGATCGAAAAGAACAGATACGTGTTTTTTTTTTTATATTTGGATGGTCTCACCAATTTCTTCTATTCAATTTTTTTCAACTATTTTTTCTTACCATTACCATTTGTTACCCATCTCTTGTAAAAATCTAGAAATCCGTCAGTCTTTGAGTAAGAAACGTGCGTTAGTTTCGATTTTATAAGTTCCTCTCGAAGATCATGGTTGTCACCTTGTCGGGGCTTATTTCATGCAAAAGGCTGTCAGGGGAGACCAAGAACATGATCCGCAGTGATAGTATCACACTCTACTTTCTTTAAATGGCCACGTCGTAGTACGTTTATTTGAAGGCACTGAAAGAGGAGTGATAATGGCGGGTTTAGCCGCAATTCACTCTTAGACGAAACTAGGAACAATCTAACAATACCTGATATCAAATAATTTACGGAAACGACAAAAAGTTCACTTTTCATTTGCTTGACAATTCTTTCATTGTTGTTTATTCTCTAATTGATACCTATATAGTTGGTATCATTAATAATCTTATTGTTCGATTCATTATCGAAAAGGGTGAGCGTTTTGATTACGATTGTAAGCAACTAATAATGTGTCCTGATGTTTCAGGTGCAGAAAATTTCGAATTGACGAAAGGTCATCGAAAAGTGTTACTTAAGACAGGCGCTGACAAAGAATTAAAGGCTGAGGTTTTTTGAAAAGAGTAGGACGCGAAGGGCCCGCTCAGGGAGGCGAGTACAGTAGCCTTGAGGCCTTAGAATAATTATGTTCTATATCGATTAGTTTTTTGAAATATTTTGTAAATTTCGAGTCTTATCAAATTTGGTGACCGGACTTAAGGTTTTTCCTTCCTCCCCAGAATCATAGCAAAAATAATGTTAGCTCACTCTGTGAATTGCTTTCAAAGTCAGCGCGGTGTGCATCCAAACATTGAAAGTAAAAAGCAATTTTTGTTTGATCAACATTGAGAACCATGCTGGGAATCAAATGGCTCTGCAAAAGATCTGGAACGTCCGTAAAAGTGGCCACCCAACAAACATCGGTGTTGAATTAGAGCTTGTTCAAGCAAATTTGGAGAAGCTATTCAGCTGTTTCTTCTAGAATAGCTGAATAGATTCTCCGAATTTGTTGAACAAGCTCTAATTCAACACCGATGTTTGTTGGGCAGTTCTTGGAATTAGTCTCAAAAAGACTACATTTTTGCAATCACCATTCAGTTTATGAAAGTAGAATGAACTACAATTCGTGGTCTGAAGATGTCCCTTCAGAGGTCGTATGGTGGCCACCCGCAAGATTCGGAACCTCCGTAATGGCCAATTACGGGGGTTCCGGATCTTCCAGGTGGCCACCATACGACCTCTGAAGGGACATCTTCAGACCACTAATTGAAGTTCATTCTACTTTTCCAAACTAAATGTTGATAGCAAAAAAAACGTTTTTTTGGGAATAATTTGAAGAACTGGCCACTTTACGGATGTTCCGGATCTTCGAGTGGCCACCACATGACCTCTGAAGGAACATTTTCAGACCAAGAATTGAAGTTCATTCTATTATACTTTCATAAACTGAATGTTGATTGCAAAAAGAAAATTTCATCCATATGGGATAAATTCCAAGAACTGACCACTTTTACGGACGTTCCGGATCTTTTGCAGAGCCATTTGATTCCCAGCATGGTTCTCAATGTTGATCAAACGAAAAATTGCTTTTTACTTTCAATGTTTGGATGCACACCACGCTAGACTTTGAAAGACAATTCACAATGTGAGCTAACATTATTTTTGCTATGATTCTGGGGAGGAAGGAAAAACCTGAAGTCCGGTCACCAAATTTGATAAGACTCGGAAATTTACAAAATATTTCAAAAAAATGTTTACACCAAATGAAAGGTATGGATAATAGCTAGAAACTGACGTGCGTGAAATTTTGGTTTTCCCAGATTTTCCCTAACAAATAATTTAAAGACTTATGATTTCGACCCGCTGAAACGGTCACCTTAATGGTCTCTTGAATTTAAGTCATGAAAATAATATCCCAGACTCTCAACTAAATCAATCCCGACATTAAAATGTAACGTGTCTGTAAGCTTCATACATCACTTTTGAACCATTTCTGTTTTAGTAGTTTCTTGTGTTATTGCAAAAAGATCTAAATAATGTCTTTATATAAAGTGTGATTTGTGAATTCATGATCTTACTCTCTCTTTTCGGGATATGCCATATTTCATTGTAGTACGGAATTGTCATTAGCTGATTTTAAGATCTTCTTTTTACAGTATTTTTTACCGGTCCAAAACGTCTAACCACCGACCATAACCTGTTCTTGTTCTTTCCCATAGAGTTCATGTGGTCTGAATAGACTAGTTCGACCCTTCCTTCATCATCGGTTTTGGACTGACTTGCGCTCTTATTACGCCACCAAACGCTGCAAAATGAAAAATGAAAATTAAATTGGAATGGTCTCACCAATTTCTACTATTCGATTTTATTCAACTATTTTTGTTCATCATTTAAAATATTACCCATCTTCTGTAAAAATCAAGGGATTAGTCCTCTTTTAGTGGACACATTATTAACTGCGGGTTAGTTTCGATTTTATAAGTCATTGTTGGTTTTGTGCCGGTTTTTGCGGCTTAGGATATATCTACAGCTCTTTGATGAAGACTGATCCCGTTGAAAAGGTTGAACAGTTGATGGTAGGTTGGCCTTGTAGGTAGATTTTGAGTTTGCAATCTACAAACATCGTTGCAAAATTGAGCTAACCTGTTTTTAAAAGGGACAAATTTCAAGGTAGTTGATCAGATTACCTCGTCAGAGTCATATTGGCCATCCGCCTAGAAGAAGTTTCCGGAAGCCTTGTAATAAAAGACCAAATTAAAATCCTCAATCACCGCAAACAAATGCTGACTCGTTCATGCTTCGTTTTATCGCGGATTTAAAACTGTAGTTGTGGATTTTATTTTAGAAGGCGCAAGTCTGGCGGATCAAATTTTTTAAACCTGTAACAGGTGATTTTTTCCGTGTATGATGTGGAAATGACATATGAAGAAGAATAGTGAACCACGATCTGGCGCAACTCTAGGGCAAACACAATGAATCGCGGAAGCTGGACGGGTACATAGGCGGGACGTATTGTAAGAATGCCGAACAACAATCTCGCAAAAATGGCGTTTGCCTCGAATCCGGCCGAAACAAGACGTAAAGGGGTGCAGCATTTGAGGAACTGGATTCAAGCAGCCCGCAACCGAGTTTGGTAGTGCGGTCGTAATAGGACGTTGGACCAGCATAAATAAGTGGAGAAAATTATCCATCTGGAACTCATTCGCTGGATCGAATCGAATAACTTTTTTGTTGCTGATTCGGTGTTGAATCGCTTCAGAATCAAATATGTTCGATAAGAAGGCTCAAGCTCAACCGGCATTACGTACTTTCGAATATTTTTGTGATATGGTTCAATATCCCTACATTGTAGCATATTTCCATATCCGCATTGAATAACAAAGACCAAAATTGGGCTTTTCAATATTTATAACCATTCAAATGGTTTCGCTCTCTCCTCTTGAATGGACTTTTTTCCTCGTTTCGCGTTATCCTTACATTGCTTAATACACTCACCAGACGGGGTTTATCCTTGCCGACTTTCACCCCCAAACACTCGAACAGCAGGTATGAATGGCTTTCTTCGAGCTTTACTGAGTTTTCTGCCTGCTTGCGGCCATGAATAATTCTGACTACCTCCGACGAAAATGGAAAAATACGCTTGAGTTGCCTAATATCTGAGCAACTGCAAGGTTGCCTCTTCCTGGCATTCAACAATTGTGCGGTGAGATTTTTTTTCTGATGCGGATTATAATGACTGCTATTTTCTGCTACTCTCGGAACATTCTATTTTCGTCATCTTGTTGTTTTGCTCTTCCCGTAGATCATACAATATTAACTTCATAACTTGGCCTGATCCTTGAGTGGGATTAAATGACCGTTTTTTCATCCGGCGGCAGCAAAACAAACCTCATCCAATCGCTTTCGCCCCCCTCCTTTGATCAGACGGCGCTAATGGCCGCTTGTTATCGTATCGGATCGATGCGTCGCCGGGAAAAACATGTCGACATATTAGTTCGACGAAGACGGACGCAAAATGCCGCGTCAAATAAAACGTGAGGTGATATGAGCTGGAAAAATGGCACAGCCCAACTCTCTGATCAACCAACCGGTCGAGAATGCATTCGGTGGGAGGCATTTTTGGGGAAAATTTGTAGCCGGATGCCACTCGCCACCCGCCAAAAAAAAAGTGTGGGGAAGTGCTGGGCGAAAGGGGGTCGATAATGGATGCTTCCTGCCGACGACGATAGGCAATGCTTTTGACCGGGGAAAGGGTTCATTGTTTACATTTCGGCGGGTTAACGCGTGGAGTCGGATGTCGCAGGAGTTTATTGTGAGGTTTTTTCGGTTGATTGATTCTGCGATAAAATCGATTGGGGTGTTTTGGGTGTTGCGGGAACAATTGGTTTGATTTAGCAAGCAAATTGGCTTAAAGTTTCGGTTTAAAGAATGGGGGGTTTATCATTAACTTTAAACAGTGTTGGGATCGGATATGACCTCTTCTGAAGGAAATTCTTAGAAACTGTCAATTTAAATAGCCAATTCTAGATTTCATACTGACTCATGACTATTAAATGATGATCTTGTGGTACGAAAATAATTACACGTGTTTCAACATTTAGCTGCCTTTTCAAGCTTATAAATATTCATATATTTCGGAATCCCCCGATGGACCTGACGTTCCAACATCTTCAGCATCTTCAGCAGTCTATTTTAAACAAAATCAATAACCTCCTACCGTCCTACGGAGACAATCCCAAAATATAAGCGAGACCCGGGTCCATTGTCCACCGGTCTGACGCTGGCTGGACAACGGTTTTGATTTTGAAACGTGATTATCGAATTACACCACAGAGAATGAACCAACATCCGTCCCACCCACAACGCTTCCCCAAGTCGTCCTCTGTTAGACGACGATTATTCGGTCCTCTCCGGCACGTTCTTGTCGAGGAAAAATTGCCACCATAAATCTGCCCCGGGTATCAAGCAACCCTAAAACGAAGAAGATCCTCCAGGATTACCTGACTCGCATATGTCACACCTCTTTCGCTCAAATCGACCAGACGACCGGATCGATTCGGTCTTCTCTGCCCAGGGCTGTGCAGCATCATAAATGTGGACGTGCTGGTGCGTCTGCAGCCGGACGATGACCCCCCATCGAATTCAGGGGGGGATTTGGTTGAATTTTCCCTCCCGTTTGCCCGGAAGCCTGCTGAGCTGCACCCCGCCAAGTACAAACGCAATTGAAAATATATTATATTTGAGATCATGTAAATGAGATTTTGATTTACCACCTCTGGCTTCGGATTTGGCCTGCGTCGACGCCGATAGGGTTTGACCTTTGAAGTGGTCGTCGCGTCAAAACATAAATCATATCGCACCGTTCCGACGAGCACAATCACACAAGTGGCGGTTTTAAAGTGTACCACTTGAATCGGTCCGACGACGGTTTCAATCTGCGTTTTCAAGTGATGCCACGGGAAGAGATAGGATTTTAATTGTGTTAACAACAGCATTAATACATATCATCGAGCATAAGGCTGGCACTTCATTAATTATAGTTCCATCGCGAGTTGTAATTATACAGTACAGTAGAATCAGGCAGCGCAGGGAAAGTGTAACAGAGAAGGCAGCCAATTGTGTCGGTGTGTTTGTGTGTTTGAGTGTTTGTTGATTGCGTGATGGCGCTGAGTGGGATTTAATGATTGAGTGGATGTCACTTATCAGGGCTGTTGTTTGTTTTCTAAATATGTTATTTAGATGTTTTAATTTTGATCGGTTCTCTGTAATTAATTGTATTGTTTTTCTAAGTTTATTTTTGATGTCATTGTTGTATGGTCCCTGTTTGCTGATTTTTCGTTCGATGAAACAGTCATTACTTTGAAAAAGTCAATATCCAATCTGCAGAATTTCTTTTCCAGGTAGAATATAAACTAAATCTAGGTACTAATAGTGTTTCAAACATTTTATTTTCTTTTCAGGTATGGAAGGGCTGTAGCAATACATGTATATATTCTATTTGGTCAATTAACTGAACTGAACATGGTCATAACTCAACTAACTGGAAAAGGTACAGGTAATGTTAAACGGTTTAACGGACCAAATTTCATAGGTTGTGTGCTTAGACCGGTCAGTCTTAAACGTCAACGTAAGTTTATCATTACATCCCTCTCTCAACTTATGGTCGAGTTTTCTATTATAATATTCCTGACTATTACCAATAACATTGAATGTGTTCAACGATAAGTCTACTACGATAATCGCAGATTCAAGGGTTAAATAATACTTATGAACACCACTGACTGGACTGGTCTGGTCTAATTCAAAGTAAATATGCACTTAAAGAACTACTCGGAACTACTGGAACTCTAATACAGCCTGATTGCTGCTTAAGAGTGTTATTTAGAACTTATTTTGAACTTCAAATGGCTAAAAGTACGATTTGCAACCCTTTCGCTTCTGTTAGCTTTCAAAATAGCGAGAGAGTTCCACTGAAACTTTATTTTAACGTTTTGGATTTTGTTTCGACTCTTGCTATCGTATCTTATCAAAATGATGAAAGAACTTTGTTTAACAACTAATAAATCTTACTGGACTCGTTGATTGTATGTTGCGATTTTCCTTAATGGAAACTCTATTAAAGATTTTAAACGTATCTTTTTGGAATTGCTCAGAGTTTTCAGAAAATCGTGCTCTGAGTG
>JAHHFK020004270.1:0-77584 GCA_024533555.2 Aedes koreicus
TATTACCAACAATCAATATGCAACTAGCGATTTGAAATTGGTTCACTGTTGTAGAACCCCTTGGTCCGAAGTATACCTTGAAGCCAGCACCTAACTATACATATTTGCGCCTTTGTTTTGATTTGCTGTGTTGTTTTGACAGAATATTTGAGAGTGTGTTCGTGTGAGTTCATTATTAGGGGCGTATTATTAAGCTTGGGACCGAGCTTGGGACCGATGTGCTAGTACTGACTGAGCCAAGAAAAAAATCGCATTTGTTCGGGACCTACTGGTCTTAGAGTTAGTCTATGATATTTTTTTTTTTTTTAACTCTTTGTTTGTTCCAAATTTATTCATATTTACATTTCATGTTAATCTAGGTGCTCCAGCTACTACCGTAACGTATCAACCTTAATTGTTAAAATATGTATCTAATTTTGTTTACATGGTTCATGCCTTAGCAGTTCAGTATTTTAAACAGGTTTTTATTCCTGCGTGTCAGTATAACAATAATAATCTTAAAACTAAAAACAAACTAAAATTAATCTTAACTAAGCATAAAGGGAATTAATCATTGCAATAGAAGATTGCAACGATTTTTGTCTGAAATTATTAATTATTTTGTTGGACATTTGTTCTAAAGTCTCAACATTCGAAATTCTATGTACTTCGTTAGTACTGTACCAAGAAGGCAGCTTCAAAATCATCTTCAGAACTTTGTTCTGAATCCTTTGAAGTATTTTTTTCCTGGTAGCACAACAACTAGACCATATTGGAACAGCATAAAGCATGGCCGGTCTAAAAATTTGTTTAAATATTAGTAGTTTGTTCTTCAGACATAGTTTGGATTTTCTGTTTATAAGAGGATATAAACATTTTATATATTTA
Source organism: Aedes koreicus (assembly GCA_024533555.2). NCBI lineage: Eukaryota > Metazoa > Arthropoda > Insecta > Diptera > Culicidae > Aedes > Aedes koreicus. The sequence goes on from JAHHFK020004270.1 coordinate 868, forward strand.
TTACATTTGGCTTGAATGCCTTCAATGTGATTTTTAAAATTTAATTTTTGATCAAGTAATAGACCAAGGTATTTCACTTCGCTTGACCAGGAAATTGGAACACCGCTCATAGTAACGATGTGATTACTACTAGGTTTCAAAAAAAGAAGCTCTAGGTTTATGTGGGAATATTATTAGTTGAGTTTTGGAAGCGTTGGGAGAAATCTTCCATTTCTGTAAATAAGAAGAGAAAATGTCAAGTGCAAAACATCAAAAAACAAGAAAATACTTTTATTCTTTATTGCTATGCTGTACTAAATTTAGATTCTATATACAATGAACCCATGAAATCTACTGCGAATGGGGTTTACATTAGTTCTAAGGTGCTTCAATTGTGTAATGACACAACTACAATTGATGCAAATGAAGTTGGTAAAGCTCTTTGTTTTGTTCTTGATGAAATAACTGCTTTTATAGAAGTCTTGCATACCGACATCTAATAATTTAGTTAGAATGCAATGAAAAGTTTGGTTTGTAGATTTCAAATGTATAATAAAGAATAACATATGAACAAATTGAAAAAAAGGTTTTGTTACTATCTGCAACACTCTCTCTCTCTATCTCAAAACTCCTCTTAATAAAATGAACCTTTATGGGAACAATCAGAAACCATTCTTAGCCGAGCGTTTCATAAAGGATTCTCCGGCCTGGAATACAGCTTGCTTTATAAACAACGTCATTTAGAATTGTTCATAAGATATGTACCGCTAAGGAAACTCTCATGCTACTTCTTATAAGCAACAACTTATCATGCCTTTGTTACCATCCAACTTACCTAAAAACAGCCATTTTAAGAGCACAGGAAGATAAGCTAAAAAAGGGTTCAGGGCCGATGAATTGCATATTTGATCCTATTTTTGCTAATTCGTCAGATTTTTCATTTCCATCGATACCGTAATGTCCAGGAACCCAGTATAGGTTGAGAGTATTGCGACTGGACAGTCGTTGCAACAATTCTGAACATTCCCAAACAAGTTTTGACGTGTAAATTTTTGATTTTAAAGCATTTATGGCCCAGTTACAACGATTACGCAAAACGGAACGGAAAACGCAAGTTTGACAGTTGTCGAAAATGACATGACATGTTGCGAGGTCTCATACAAGTAAAACACAAATATCAGTACTCTAATTGTTATTTTTGTATTCTCCGAGCGTAGAGTAACGATTATGATGTAGAAGGAGATGTTTCGCTCATCGCAATGAGGCACCAAGAGTAGACAGTCATGTTTGCTAGAATGGAAGATATGAAGAGAAAGTGTTGAAAGTTCCGTTAGTGTACGGTAGGTTGGAAATGGAATAGAAGTATTGAAAATTGAGCGAAAGGGCATGGGTAAAGTAGTACTTGAACCAAGGACGTTATCATTGCCAAACATCCCACTGCGGGGTAGATTGAGGCACAGATACATCTGCCACCTCAACTGGCAATAATAACTCGTTGGATCTCGCTCATGTACCACTGATCGCATGTGATAGTAGAAATAGATCAAAATATCCATCAGGATTGAGGTACCCCTAGAAATCCTGTTTCCGGTTTTTTTTTTTAATGTATGCCCCCTGTTTTATTTCACTCCTGTTTAATCTTTTTTTTTTTTTTATGTTTTTTTTTCTATAAATAAAATTATTTGTTATTTAAAAAAAATTTAAAATTTTAAAAAAATATAAAAAAAAAAAAAAGTTTTTTTTTTTTTTTATTACACATGTTGTTTTTTTTTTATCAATGAATTTGTTGCGGGTGAAAATCATGTGGGGTGTCGCGGTGTTGTTGTGTTTTTTTTTTTTTGGTTTGGAAAGCACAAAAAGCACGGCGCACTTTTTTTTTCTCTGCTCCCTTCTCTATAAATAAATATTAAAAAATATAAGTTAACGTGGGGACCATCCAACTTTCCAACACATCATCACCCGTCACCAAAGAACAGCTCATCAATATCATAAACAACGTACAACCGTAAGCACAATCGACATCTAGCTCATCGAGGTCACCGGACAGCAACCAGCCAACACACCACCGGATAGCAACCAGTCAACGCACCTAGGACTTGCTGACGCAGCACTCGACAACAGTACAACAACACGCGACATCGACTTGGACTACGAACCCGACCACCTGAGCTGAGAACTGCAGCGTTAGGACTTTTAGGGCCATTGGTAGGTTTCAACCAATTTCAATCAATAAATAAAATCATTATTAGTCTTACCTTCATCAAGTGTAGTTCAGTGTTTATTTTTAAAAACTTCGAAACTCCATGTGAGTTCTTAATTCATATATCAAAAATGACATTTTATATTTTAATGACTAGAACGAATAAACATATTTAATCAAATTAATCAACAATTCACCTAGAAGAATCCGAATGATATTGAGATCCGATGCCTTGCAACATGCGCTGTTGTGTTTGGCGTTCGGTGCCACTTTGCCACTCCAAGAATATCTATCAGTATTTCGGAACAATAATCTCATAATTGTCCGCATGAACTCGTAAATGCTTTGATTGGACTCCATATCGAATCTCTTACGGAGCGATTGCTCAAAGGCGGGGTCTAAAGACATCGTTTCTAGGTTCATAAGACCCTCCTGATTTTTCAGTGGCAGATGAATTTTTCTGTGAACGCTGTCCAAATCAGTTTTCTTGACACATAAATTTGAAACATCTGCTAGAACACTCCCAAGCAGTCGTTTATTGCCCATAGTAGCTGTTACGATTGAGCTAAGTTTGGCATCCGTGTTGGATGTATAGGCATCCAGCTTTCTATCTGTAAAAAAAATTGACGGTTTCATTGGAAACAAGATGATCGATTACTGAATCTCTATATCTAGGGACTTTTTTCAATATGGTGAACTTGCAATTGAGAGACTCTCTCGGGTCTCATTCTCTTTCACCAATAACTGAATCGTTTTCACGTTTTTCTTTGTGCTGTTTGACTAAAATGCTAACCAGTACTGTTATCTTGCGATCTGTATTAAAGAATCAATCCATAGTAATATAATGGCGCTGTAATTGATGAAAGAGAAAGAGACCCGAGAGTCTCTCAATTGCAAGTTCGCTCTATTGAAAAAAGTCCCTAGATATACTGATATCAAAATGTTAACGTAGCTACCTTGTGAAGTTTGATGTAGCTACCTTTTGAAGTTTGAAGCACAGAGAACAGACATCCAAGTCAAATTCAAAAACTGTGTAAGAAATTTAACGGCCATTTCATAATCGTAATCAACTGGCAATAGCGTGGCGGCGCTGGCATCGCCACCCATTGACCAGCTTGAAATCTTCTTCATCAACTAAATTTTTTTGGCAGTTCAGTTCTTTCACCGCACGGTCAACGAATCTTACCCATGTTCGATTGAAAATTGCAAGTGGCCACAGCCCGAGAGATGGCAATAGTGTCTTAACATATTTTAATTTGAATCCTTACACAAGTTGCTTTGAGAAATATATTCTAGTTTGGATGTCTGTTCTCAGTGATTGAAGTGGGGTCAGCATAAAATGTCTCGCTAGGAACGACAGCGATAATCTTGCTGTGTAGTATATTACCAACAATCAATATGCAACTAGCGATTTGAAATTGTTTCACTGTTGTAGAACCCCTTGGTCCGAAGTATACCTTGAAGCCAGCACCTAACTATACATATTTGCGCCTTTCTTTTGATTTGCTGTGTTGTTTTGACAGAATATTTGAGAGTGTGTTCGTGTGAGTTCATTATTAGGGGCGTATTATTAAGCTTGGGACCGAGCTTGGGACCGATGTGCTAGTACTGACTGAGCCAAGAAAAAAATCGCATTTGTTCGGGACCTACTGGTCTTAGAGTTAGTCTATGATATTACCCCAATTTTCGTATTGAACTACTAACTATTTCTTACCCATTATATCGAGTTTTTCAAGAAGAGCACTGATATCCAAATTTGGTGTTTCTTTCGGTTGTACTTTTCCTTCAAGTTTTCCGGACGTCGCCTTTGAAGATGTAGCTTCCAAATTTTCTGTTGAAATTCAAACATTCAAACAATAATAATAACAATGTCGTAATAAAAAATCCGGGTCTGTTCATTTGATTCTTTTTAAAAAGGAACTATGCTACCAAATATTGCAAAATATTTATACATACATTATAGAAACCTTGCAAGATGCAGATCCTTTTACCAATATTTTATCTTTCTTACCAGTCAACTCGATGTCTTTTATTTTTTCCGCCTTGTTCCTCGCGACAGTTGTTGCAGTATCAACTAATAGGTGACTGATTATACTACTAGTATCCACTTTTTGCACACAAATCCGCTCAGTAACCGATTCTTGGTCATTGCATGCGTTATTTGCAATAACGCGCTTTCTGACGGGAAGAATAACCGGTATGGACGATTCGGTCTTGATGTGATTGAACGATGTGCGACGTGCGACTTTCGTTCACGCTGGTTCTAGCAATAACTACTTTGCTGCCTTTCGTAAGAATGGGAATATTCGATCCGAGTTTTTTTTTTTTTTTTTTTTTAACTCTTTGTTTGTTCCAAATTTATTCATATTTACATTTCATGTTAATCTAGGTGCTCCAGCTACTACCGTAACGTATCAACCTTAATTGTTAAAATATGTATCTAATTTTGTTTACATGGTTCATGCCTTAGCAGTTCAGTATTTTAAACAGGTTTTTATTCCTGCGTGTCAGTATAACAATAATAATCTTAAAACTAAAAACAAACTAAAATTAATCTTAACTAAGCATAAAGGGAATTAATCATTGCAATAGAAGATTGCAACGATTTTTGTCTGAAATTATTAATTATTTTGTTGGACATTTGTTCTAAAGTCTCAACATTCGAAATTCTATGTACTTCGTTAGTACTGTACCAAGAAGGCAGCTTCAAAATCATCTTCAGAACTTTGTTCTGAATCCTTTGAAGTATTTTTTTCCTGGTAGCACAACAACTAGACCATATTGGAACAGCATAAAGCATGGCCGGTCTAAAAATTTGTTTAAATATTAGTAGTTTGTTCTTCAGACATAGTTTGGATTTTCTGTTTATAAGAGGATATAAACATTTTATATATTTATTACATTTGGCTTGAATGCCTTCAATGTGATTTTTAAAATTTAATTTTTGATCAAGTAATAGACCAAGGTATTTCACTTCGCTTGACCAGGAAATTGGAACACCGCTCATAGTAACGATGTGATTACTACTAGGTTTCAAAAAAGAAGCTCTAGGTTTATGTGGGAATATTATTAGTTGAGTTTTGGAAGCGTTGGGAGAAATCTTCCATTTCTGTAAATAAGAAGAGAAAATGTCCAAACTTTTCTGCAGTCTCCTGCAAATGACACGAAGACTTCTTCCTTTAGCGGAGATGCCTGTGTCATCAGCAAACAAGGATTTCTGACAACCCTGAGGCAAATCAGGGAGGTCGGAAGTAAAAATGTTATATAGTATCGGCCCAAGAATGCTACCCTGAGGAACTCCAGCTCTAACAGGTAGTCGATCAGATTTGGAATTCTGATAATTTACCTGCAGAGTTCTGTCAGTTAAATAATTTTGAATTAATTTTATAATATAGAGCGGAAAATTAAAGTTTTTCAATTTAGTAATCAAACCTTCATGCCAAACACTGTCGAATGCTTTTTCTATGTCTAGAAGAGCAACTTCATTTGAGCAGCCTTCAGATTTGTTTGAACGAATTAAATTAGTAACTCTCAAAAGTTGATGAGTAGTTGAATGGCCATGGCGAAATCCAAATTGCTCATCTGCAAAAATTGAGTTTGTATTGATGTGAAGCATCATTCTATTCAAAATTAGCTTTTCAAAAAGTTTACTGATTGAAGGAAGTAAACTTATTGGTCTGTAGCTAGAAGCTTCAGCTGGATCTTTCTCGGGCTTCAAAATTGGAACAACTTTGGCATTTTTCCATTTGCCAGGAAAGTATGACAAATGAAAACATTTATTAAATAATTTTACCATGAAAGACAAGGTACTCACTGGGAGTTTTTTTATGAGTATATAGAAAATTTCATCATCACCTGGAGCCTTCATATTTTTTAACTTTTTAGTTATAGTTTTTACTTCATCCAAATCAGTACCCCAGGATTCATCAAAAATATTTTCCCTTGAGGAAATATTCAGATAATCAAGAGAAACCTGATTCTCAATAGGACTAGTAAGACCCAAACTGAAATTATGGGAAGTCTCAAACTGCTCAGCAAGTTTTTGAGCTTTTTCCACATTTGTTAGCAATATTTTATCACCTTCTTTGAGCGCTGGAATAGGCTTTTGAGGTTTCTTTAAAATTTTGGAGAGTTTCCAAAAAGGTTTGGAACTCGGCTCTAATTTTGACACATTATTTTCGAATTGTTTGTTCCTCAGGACAGAGAAGCGTTTTTTAATTTGTTTTTGCAAATCTCGCCAGATAACTTTCATGGCGGGATCGCGTGTTCTTTGATATTGTCTTCTACGGATATTTTTCAGACGGATCAAAAGCTGAAGATCGTCGTCTATTATAATTGTATTGAACTTTACCTCGCATTTTGGAACTGAGACAGCTCTTGCTTCAACTATAGAAGTAGTCAGAGAGTCAAGAGCATTATCGATATCATTTTTAGTTTCCAAAGGAATATTAGGATCAAAGTTATATTCCATGAATGTTTGATATTGGTTCCAATCAGCTCTATGATAATTGAAAGTAGAACTGTTGGGATTAGAAATTATTTCTTGAGATATTTCAAAAGTTACTGGAAGGTGATCCGAACCGAAGTCAGCATGGGTAACCAATTGGCTACAAAGTTGACATGAATCAGTTAAGACCAAATCAATAGTTGAGGGATTTCTGGCAGAAGAAAAGCAAGTTGGGCTGTTTGGGTATTGGATAGTGTAATAACCCGCAGAACAATTATCAAATAGTATATTACCATTGGAATTACTTTGAGCATTATTCCACGATCGGTGTTTTGCATTAAAATCACCAATAATGAAGAATTTTGACCTATTACGGGTAAGCTTCTGTAGGTCACCCTTGAGAAGATTCTTTTGCTGACCTACGCATTGGAATGGTAAATAGGCAGCTAATAGTGTAAGTTGACCAAATTTTGTTTCAACAGAAACCCCCAAAGTTTCAAAAACTTTGGTATCAAATGAAGAAAGAATTTGATGTTTGATACGCCTATGAACAATTATGGCAACGCCACCACCTGGACTTTCAAGACGATCATTGCGGTGTACGAAATAATTAGGATCCCTTTTTATTTTATCACCTGGTTTAAGAAAAGTTTCAGTTACAACGGCAATATGCACGTTATGAACTCGTAAAAAGTTAAACAGCTCGTCTTCATTATTTTTAAGAGATCGAGCATTCCAATTTAAAATATTCAGTGTCTTAATACCCATCGCTGAATTTCAGGGTCATGACAATATTGTTTGTAAATTTTATACCAGTTTGAATTGCATCAAACATGGAGTTTGTATTTAACATTCCATTAATCATATCGATTAATGATTTCTGTAAAAAATCCATTTTTGGAGCGGTTATGCTACCTAAGTAAAAATCTTCAACATTTCTGGTAGAATTTTGGTTTCTACCGGCTGTAACGGCAGCGTAGGAAGCTCCATTACCGAGCTGTACATTGCTACCAGCAGGTAAGAATTGAGCATTGAAAACTTGTGCTCTGTTTGTACTTACGGGTACATTTGTACTTCGCTGACCATTGTTAACAGCAGATAGCAGTGGAAAATTTGACGGTTGGGCATTGATCGTACCTTCCGGTACGAATGTTGGATTTCCTCCTCGATGACCGTTGTTAACAGCCGAGGAATAATTACCTGTTCGGGAACGTGAAGCGGTCCCTACCTGATGCTTAGCACGAGAATTCAAGATCGCTTTGCGAGTCTTGCATTCCCAAAAATTGGATTTGTGGTTTCCACCACAATTCGCACATTTAAAATTTTTAGGATCCTTCACAGGACAGTTGTCCTTGGCGTGAGAGGAATCGCCACAATGCATGCATTTGGCATCCATGTGACAATTTTTCGTCCCGTGACCCCATCCCTGGCATTTACGGCACTGGGTGAGGTGTTGAGAATTTCCTCCAGTCTTCCTGAAGTGTTCCCACTTCACTCTGACATGGAGCATAAGGCTGGCTTTTTCCAATGCCTTGAGGTTATTCAGTTCATTTGATTTGAAATGAACTAAATAAAAATCGTTTGAAATCCCATTGCGAGAATCGCCAGGTTGGGATTTCTTTTTCATCTTTATCACTTGAACTGGTGTAATTCCAAGCAATTTAATAATTTCTTGTCTGATCTCATCCAGGGATTCACCACTGGCTAGACCTTTTAAGACCACCTTGAACAGACGTTCAGTTTTGGTGTCATGTGTAAAGAATTTGATGCCTCTTTGAGCAAGATACTCCACGAGAAGTTTAAATCCGATCAAGGTTTCAGCCAAAACACGGCATTCACCCCGACGACCAATTTGAAAGGAAAATTTCGAATCTTTTATGAAATTCGTGAGTTCCTTACGGAGCCCATGAAAATCAGATGTTGTTACCACAATGGGTGGAACCTTTTCTTTCCCTGCATTAATTCGGGAATGCTTCGAAGATTTTTGCCTGACTGATGGATCATTCTCATCATCAGTCAGAATATCGAATTGATTGCTCAAATCAATATTGTTAGAAGGGGAATCCAGAGATTGTCCCTTTCTTTTGCGTTTAGGCGCCATTTTCTCCAAAATGATTAGAATTTATACGTTTTCTCCTAATCAACTTCCAAGCAGATTCTACAAGAATCCGAAGGGTCAAAGAGGAATTTTCCAAATCGATATCCAAGTCGGATTACCTCGCGTAGGGTCCAGACAAGGATCGAAAAGGAATAAGGGTAAAAAATAAAAATTGTGCAGGTAATGTTAAGCACTGAAAAGTGCTGTTTGATTTTGTTATAGCTTTAGGTAGCAAAAATACTTCCTTCAGCAAAAGAAAATAGGACCGCACGGCATGAGAGCTCGATGCGGACTGATCGATCCGAGTTTGATTTTCTTATCCTCAACTGCTTCCGAAAGAACGTCTTGCACTTTTGAGCTACTGGGTTGTTCGGCAGAAAATTTGAACCCGTGTTCATTTGCCGTATCGGTTGATTGATGCTCCGCTGCAAGAGGTTGGAAGATTTTACTGCCGCTAGCAAAAATGATGCTTCTTGGTACTCCGCTGCTGTTATTAGCCAAAGGTTCTAAAATTTTCATAATAAGATTGGGCATAGAACATATTAAACGAAAAGTACCTGTAGGGACTTTCTTCTGATGGATTTTATCAACATCAATACGGTATTGTTTCAACAAATTTGCATCCAGCTTGACCAGTTTATTTTAGGCTCCATGTTCTCTTCCGAGTATTCTTTGTCGGTGTAGGAATAACTGAATATTCTTAAAATATAACTAAAGCCTGTAGTACACTATTTGAGCAATGGTCAAATATTTGTCGTAGGCAACTTGACAACTGTTAGATATCATAGATGTGTGCCAAATGCCTATCTGCTATTTGCAAATATTTGGCCATTGGTCCAGGGAGTAAAATTAGGTGGAATAAATTAATAACTCAAAGAATATAAGAGATAGCGTATTGATGTCTTCTGAACAGTTTCTAGTTAACTTATGCCGCGTTGTTTGCAAAAATGACCTATACGCCTTATTTCATCAATGAAGTAATTCACTTTCAAACTTTTTTGTTTTAATAGATAGAAATAAAAAATGTTCTACAAAATTATGGAATAGAAGAAGAATGAAAACTTTGTAGAAGATCATGTTTGATCTTCTATTTTTTGAGATATAGCGCACCATAAGAAACAAAACCCAAAAATCATAATTTCGGACATATTTTGAAAAATATCAACTTTTTGGGCCTACTATGTTCAAAGCGATTGTATTTATTATAAAAATACACATTTGCATCAAAGTCATCATACCCGTAAAACTTTTCTGTGAAAAGTTATCATCAGTTATGTTGTTTTTCAAACCATATATTCAAGCGTTACCTTTAGAAAAGGCGCAAGTGAAACCGATAGTAATATATACCAGTTGAATAAGTATATCCCAAAGTACATTTACGCAAAATTTGGGAAAGGTTTTTTTTTTATTTTGCTTTATAGCAGCACGTTGAAAATATCGTTTCTTATGCCACAAATCTACAACCGTATTCCGTTGTAGATCAAATCAAAGCATGCTTTGCTTTGTATGGCTCAAAATTGTCGTGTTACGTTCTTTCAAAATGAAACAAGGTAGGTAAATTGGTTGATTAAGCATTGTTATTTACATAACGCGAATTTTAATTCATCAGCAATTCCCCTGACCGTTCTCATCTCTCATCTAATGGAGGGAGCTAAAGAAAAAGATTTATAGGAATTTGTAAAGAAAAGGTATTCCGGAGAAAAACTTAACGTAAATTTGGTGCATAAGAAGCTTCATCTTGTGATGCTGAAGTTTCAGAAACTATGGCGTGGTGCTGGACGAAAACGCGAACGGTTCTTTAAAATCAACAATACTTGGCTTGATGGAGAATTTATCGTCGATGTTACGTCTTCCTCAAAACAATCCGCTGGCCGCCCTTCAAAGCCGTTCAAAGACGCAAAACGAAAGTTAAAGAAAAAAAAGGTTGAACCTCTTCTCAGCCAAATATGGGGTTGTGACGGCAGTAGCAATCACGCAAGATATAAGCAGTGTTTTATCGACGAGGAGGAGGACCATGAACTGCAAGAATATAGAGATTCTCATATATTCGCATTCTTGTTAGTTCCTCTACGATTGATTGGGCATCGTATATCTGACGGTACTGAAGAAAGTGTTTGGAACAATGATCTTCCTTCATCAATTTCCCTATGCAGACCCATTAAACTGGTTTTTGCAAAAGAATGTGCAGAGCTGACTAAACGCGAGGTCCTTCTAATGAACGCACAAATTCAAAATTTGAAAAATGTTATGCTAACGTTGTCCAACCAAGTTGTTTTTGTAAAACCAGTGATGCTGTTTACGATGATGGACACCAAAGTCGTCAACGATTTGACTGGAACCAACTCGCAAGCCTACTATATTTGCGGAATTTCTGGCAAACACCTTAACAATTCCAGAAGTGGTCTTGACTCTGATGATCCTGGCAAATATAAATATGGCTTTTCTCCTCTTCATGCGTACATAAGAACCATGGAAATGTTTTTGAAAGTGTCTTATAGACTGGTACTTGATAAACCTACATGGCGTGTTAGCAAATCAAACGAAGCGGTAAAAGCTAAAGAAACGGAAATTCGGAAAAAGATGCGTGAGAAATTGGGTAAGAATAGTATATTCTTCAATATTTTAAGTTTTATTTTTAAATTGTTTGATTTCATCTTACTATTTCTTGTGATTTTTTTTCACAGGATTACGCATTAGTGAACCGGTTCCAGGAGGTGGCAATTCCAACGACGGAAACACGGCACGAAAGTTTTTCCGTGAATGGAAAACTACGGCAAATATTACAGGACTAAATGAAAATTTGTTGGAGCGGTTCCATATTCTTCTTACAGTGATTAACTGTAAAGCAAGAATCGAATATAATTCTTTTGAGGATTATGCTGAAGAGACTAGAGCATTGTAGGTGAAGTTATATGGTTGGTATGCGTTGTCTCCAACATTCCATAAACGTCTTGTTCAGGGAGCAGCAATAGTCAAATATACAGTGCTTCCAATCGGAATGTGCAGCAAAGAAGTTCAAGAGACAAGGAACAAGTGCATTCGGAAATATCGGGAGTTCCACTCCAGAAAGTTCAATAGAACAGTAAATATGGAAGATGTCTTCAAACGGTTGCTCTTATCGTCAGATCCTGTAATTTCTTTGACTAATAGGATATCTTCGGGAACACTTGCATCAGAACTACCTGATAAAGCCAAGCTCTTGATCATTGAATACTAAATATCAATTTTATTTTTAATAAGAAATAAACTCTTACATAAACAAAACATAATATTTTTGATCTTGTCATCATCAAGTTACAATGCTACGTTATGATATACTCACGTTATTTGTGTCAAGAACTATGTATGATTCCCCTACACAGTAATTCTCATTTTTTGACTACATTCTATGCATTCCAATGAACATCCTCCATACGTCAAAAAATGCCTACTTTTAAATCCCAAAAAATTAATATTTTTGGGTTTTTTTTTTTTTTTGTGGGGTAGAAAAAAAAAAAAAAACAAAAAAAAAAAAATACACAATGGAAGGGAAGGTTAAATTATTTTAATTTTTTAATTTATTTTTATTTACACACTTAAACTCGATTTTGCTGTTCGGTAAAAAAATTGACGAAACATTTCGGTAAACATAGCATCTTACCGATTTTTCGGTAAACATAAAAAATGTTACCGTAATTTTGTAACACTTTACCGAACGATCTGTAATGTTAAATTTTATTTACCGTATACGGTAGAAAAAAATACAATCAATACGGTAAAAACAAACAATCACTGAATACGGTAAGCACTTTACCGAACAAAACGTAAAACGAACTCTGAATCACCGAAGCCCGGTAAAGTATTATTAACTGTCAAACTGTCAGCCATTTTCTATGAAGTCTCGTGGTTCCAGTGATCGGTTGTCCAGAAGGTGGTTTGGATATTGATTAATTTTAATTATTCCATGTATGTATGTAGAAAATAAACCAGCGTTAATTAGAGCTTTCATCCGGCTAGCTATAAATATTTCAAATGTGCTGATTACACGCTAAACAATCAATAGGTTCGATGTAATAATGGATTTTTATTCTAAATGATACACATGCAAAATATATTTGCTGCATTGTATCCATCTACAGGTAGAAGACAACTTCACTGACCAGCATCCGATGCAGCCGACACTCATCGTTCGTAGTATTTCGTTGACTGCGCCATATGCTGGAAAGACCTCACAGTCCTGGTCGGAATAACAACAAATATAGTTTTGCTTAATATATTTATAAACCAATAACATCCGAATATTTTGGTGTTTAATGATGAACACAAAAAAAAAATACCGAAACGGTTCGGTGTCAGACTACACAAATTACCGAACTGTACGGTATTTTTTGACAGATCATCAAATCTTCCATTACCGAATTGTACGGTAGTTTTTGACAGTTCATTAAAAAATTTGAGTACCGAACGTTCGGTAATTGATTTAATCACCGAACAGATTACCGAACGTTCACCTGTTGAAAGTTCGGTAAAAAATTACCGAATACTGTAAAATTTTCTAAGTGTGTATTGACAACTTGATTAATCAGCGGTGGCCCAATGCTTTTATCCCAGTCGGTTGTGATATAATTCCTGCTTTGACCGCAATAGCTCAACAACAGCAACACAACCAATGACATTTACGCAGGCATGATGGGAAATGCTGGAATTTTCTGCAGCAGCCTCAATCACTTCTAGCTTGTCTCTACTCATCCAGTTTGGTGTGTGATAGCTCGGGCGAGTAGTGTCTATTTCTTCTGGTTCAGTATGCGAAGTGGGTGCTGTTGGCATGCACATCAATTAAATTTTCCTCGGACGGTGGGTTTTATGGTTGCGATGCATACTTGGAAACATAGAGAAAATATCAACTCAAAGGACGACCAATTAATCATGGGGATTCAACGCTTCATAAACGAGGAATACTGAACTCAATAAATTATTCAATTAATCGTAGTCAAGAGCAGCGATAGTTATCGTAATATGCATTTAATTAATTTCACATTAATACAGTTGGCCATTAATCATTTTCCTGCAACACGTTGTCAGAGAGCAATTATGAAGATAATTGTATTGAAAGACCTTTAAAATGTATGAAAAAAAGTTCTGATTAAATGTGTATTTCATTGGCCAGGCTAGATAAAGTTCTATCAAGTCTTAGTTTTTTTTCATATGTTTCTTGATAAGCTTGTTTTTCAACTGTACAAAACGATGTAATTGATTTGTTTGTCTATAAACTTCAAAACAAAATGCATTCAAGTCTTTGCACTTCCGAATCTCCTTGTCACCTAAATGTCCTAAATGTCACTAATGCCCAAACATTTGTATGGGAAAAGCAAACTTTGTTTTCACATCCTTCTATAATTCACTATATTTATACTCATTCGGAAAGCAAACTGCATGTACTTGTTTCATTAGAAGCGTCAAAGGTCCAATGGGAGGACAACCAACCATTTAATTAACTAGTATATAAACCGATGAATAGGCGGCCTAAAGTAGGCCATCGGGTGGTATTCAAGCGAAAACGAGATATAAAAGAAAAAGGACGTGGTTCTGATGCTTGGCAAATGAGTTGAAAACAACCAGCTGAAAATGTCGTTGAACGCAAGCACTGACTCATGCGAATAACACTTCTGGCTGTTCATAACGCACCGGAAGGGTTAAAGCCCTGCCCCTAAGTCCTCTCTTAGCCTAATCGGTAAAGGCGCAGCTACAAAGCAATACCTTGATGGAGGTGACTGGGTTCGATTGCCGGTCTGGTCTACGAATTGTTCATTAAGACTCCCTGGGGCATAGGGTATGATTGTACTTGCCACACAATCATACTATTGCAAAATGGTACCTTGCATCGAAAACACTCAATAAATAACTGTATTTAGAACACTAAGTTGAGAGTAAGCAATAAGCGAATTATAAATGCAATCAGTTTGAATTGCTAAAAAGAAGAAAGAAGATGGGTTAACGCTCACCAGTTGGCACTTTTGCATTTATCAGGACTTTTATATTGATTGCCGGAGATTTTTAGGGTAGAGGATTTACCCAGAGTTGCCAGTATAGATAGTGGCTAATAATATAGCGGTTCCGTAAAGAGGAATATGCAAGACGAGTTTCGATTAACTCTCATTTTGCGTGCATGTATATTTCATATGTACTGCTCGATAGGCCGCCTTGATTGGTATGTTTGGCTTATTTCTTTGTGTAACACTTCTATTATAAATTCTGGATTTCAATATTCTAGGCAATGTAAGTAGAATCCACTTTTTTAAGAGTATTTTGTCATCACTGAGCACACATCTTAAGTATTAGTTTGTTTACATCTATTTTCTTCCTGCTCCTTTACCTATTACAATAGCAAAAAATAGCCACATCTGCTTGAAAGTATTTTTATATAGCGCCATATTTTTCAAGTGACTGTAACTTTAGGTGGCAGCCTCTATTTTATTCGGCTATCGTTACATATACGCTGCGCGTGAAACAGTTGTTTGTAGGCAACACGAAAACAGATGCATTTAAGAGTGCGTGTTATCTAAAGAATGTGCACACCAAAAAGTAGTCGTCGGAAATGCCCTAATGCAGTCTTCTCCGTGTACGCTTTGCTAATCCGATCACTACTACATGAATATTAATGTATGTGTGCTATGATGAAGACGTCGTTTGGCTACAGTAACCTTTATTCAGTAAAATGGCGTCGAATCAAGAACGCGTGCGCGAAGCAATTTTGCACAAAAGAGTGGAAAATCCAGATATGTCGCACGGCGATATTGCCAAGTCATTAAAAATCGCAAAAATCGACGGTTACTAAAGTGCTAAAAAACTTTCAGCAGCGCTTAACTTTAAAGAGAAAGGTCGGTTCCGGAGGTAACCATGATTCTCGTTTCGTCGCGGAGAGGAAGAAAGTGATTAAAGAATTTAAGAAGAAACCGAATATCTCCGTTCGTGATGTGGCGAAAAAAGTGAAAATGTCTCCATCGTTCGTCCAGAAAGTGAAGAAAAGTGCAGGCTTGAAATCATTCAAAGTAGGTGTTGCTCCAAATCGTAACGACAGCCAGAACAAGAGCGCAAAATCTCGATCGAGAAAATTATATGACACTATGCTGAAGGAATACGACTGCATAATATTGGACGACGAAACATATTGCAAAGCTGACTTTAAGCAGATACCGGGACTACAGTTTTATACCTCGTTGCAAAGAGGAAATGTTGCTGATCGTTTTAAGAAAAAAAAAATTGTCGAAGTTCCCAAAAAGAAACCTCGTATGGCAGGCAATATGTGGATGCGGTCTCAGAAGCGACATTTTCATCACGACTGGCACTCTAAATGGACAAATTTACGTAAAAGAGTGTCTGAATAAACGATTGTTGCCGTTCATTCGGGAACACAACGGTTCGGTGCTGTTCTGGCCTGACCTGGCATCTTGCCACTATGGAAAACTGGCTAAGGATTGGTACATTGCTAATGGTGTAAATATTGTCCCAAATTATTGCAATCCGCCAAATTCGCCAGAACTCCGTCCGATCGAAAAGTATTGGGCTCTGGTCAAGAGGAATCTTCGAAAAACGAATAGCGTAGCAATTGATGAGAAAAGCTTCAGGCGTAACTGGCAGAAAGCTGCAAATTTCCCGTTGACTACTTTTTGGTGTGCACATTCTTTACTGAGCGCCGCCTACAAGTTGCTCTCCTAAATTTTATGCCACCGTTTGTCACCTATTGCAAAGGAGTTCGTGAGGCAATGCCAAGTGGGATTCATGGATGCCCTACGGGAGGTGTTTCAGACATGTCGTGATTTTAACGTGCCCACTCTTCATCTTTTCATCGATTTCAAATCAGCTTAGGTCATCAGCTGATGATTGTGTCAATCGATCGAGACCAGCTATGGCAGATCATGCACGGGTATAGATTTCCAGAAAAACTGACACGGTTAGTCAAAGTAACGAGTCTCAAGGACACACTGTTATAGCGGAAAGCTGATGCCATCCCTCGGTCTTCACAGCAAGTGGGACCACCAGAACGAAGAAGAAGAAGAAGAAAAAAGAAGAAGAAGGACACACTCGAATCCTTTCGAATCTCAGAGAGAATTACGGAAAGATGATGGATTGTCGTATTTGCTGTTAGATAGATCGATCAAGTAGAGGGCGACCTGCGGACCCTTCGCAGACAGCGAGGCTGTGTGATGCAGCCATGGACCGAATAGAATGGAGATAACTTCTGTGTACATAGGCCAGATCGGCCTTGTTATGATTGGTAAGATAAGTGTGTTAACGGGCTGGTTCATTAGTTGATAGCTAATCAAATTATAGCTCAATAGCCAAGTTATCAAACGAATATATCAGCGCAGTTTACTTATTCGATGACCGTATATTTTGTAGTTGCTCCTCCGTTACTGATAAAAATTAGTGTAATTGCACAGAGAACCACATAAAGGGTGATACGGTCAAAATTTGGTCAAGGGAAAACGCGTGTAAATCGGTGAAATCGTTTATTTAAAAAATCAAATTAAATATCTTTTTCAAGTTCAATTAGTATAAAATTCAGGAAAAATATTCAGTTAGGCTTCCGCTTTTCCAAATCCGAATTGCCGGGCCTTATGCTTGACCCCTGCCATCAGATTTTGTACAGCCACCTTGTCCACCTTCTTCGCCGCAGAAAGCCAGTTTGCCTTGAACTGCTGCTCGTCCTTAGCAGTTTTTTTGGTCTTCTTTAGGTTCCGCTTGACAATAGCCCAGTATTTCTCAATTGGGCGGAGCTCTGGCGTGTTGGGAGGGTTCTTGTCCTTGGGAACCACCTGCACGTTGTTGGCGGCGTACCACTCCATGGCCTTTTTACCGTAATGGCAAGATGCCAAATCCGGCCAAAACAGTACGGAACAACCGTGTTTCTTCAGGAAAGGCAGCAGACGTTTATTCAAACACTCTTTCACGTAAATTTCTTGGTTGACAGTCCCAGAAGCTATGAAAATGCTGCTTTTCAAGCAACAGGTACAGATGGCTTGCCAAACCAGATATTTCTTTGCGAACTTTGACAGTTTCGTGTGCTTGAAAATATCTGCTACCTTTCCCCTTCCTTTTGCCGTATAAAACTCCTGTCCCGGAAGCTGCTTGTAGTCGGCTTTGACGTAGGTTTCGTCGTCCATTACCACGCAGTCAAACTTCGTCAGCATCGTCGTGTACAGCCTCCGGGATCGCGCTTTGGTCGTCGTATTTTGTTTATCATCGTGATTTGGAGTCACTACCTTCTTGTAAGTCGATAGTCCGGCTCGTTTTTTGGCTCGATACACGGTTGTAGACGTTACACCCAGCTTATTTGCGGCATCTCGGAGAGTTAGGTTAGGTTAGGGTTTCGCTTGAAACTACCGGCAACTCTCTTTGTCGTCTCAGCGGCTTCCGGTTTTCGATTTCCCCCCGATCCAGACTTCCTGGCTGTCGACAAACGTTCCCCAAACACTTTAATTACATTTGTAACGGTTGATTTGGCAACTTTTAGCGATTTTGCCAACTTTGCGTGCGAGTAGCTCGGATTTTCGCGATGCGCGAGCAAAATTTTGATACGCTGCTCTTCTTGCTTGGACGGCATTTTGACAACTGAAGAGTGAATTCCAAAATCAAAATAGGAGCAACATTCTACACACACACACCTTCAAAATGAGGGGTGTTCAGGTTTTTTAAATGCAAAATTGAAAGAAATACGTCAAGTTGATATTGACCAAATTTTGACCGTATCGCCCTTTACATGGAGCTTGGGTTTTGTTTCCATCTTCAATGTACAAGTTCTCTAATTCAAACTATTTATCGATCAGTACAGACGCCAGCCATGTCCTCATGGTCTACGGGGAAGGTAAGAATGATAAGTTTTACAGTGGTTGTTACTAGAAACCGAGTACTCCTTTGCATCTCTACACTGCCACGGAAAGTAAATTGCACGCAGGTAGGGTTACTATTAGATCAGAAATTCAATGCGGTAAGTGATGTGATGAACACAGATAAAATGAAACGTTGAATTTTCTGCGTTATATATTGCACATAAAGGGAATGCTAGATTTGGCAGAAATGAATGGGATATTCCGTGTTAATTTAAGTCTGATAACGCCTGAATCTAGTTTGTTGTATGAAAGATTGCAAAAAATTTCGTTGTTCACGCCTCATTATTTTTTTCTGTGAATGAAAGGGCAGTTGTCTGCATTTCTATCTAGTGGAGATAGAAAGAGGCAAAGTTAAAAATGACAGGGAAGGAAACATGTCGGTACTGGGATCGAACTCCTGAGCTTCTGCTGAGTAAGCAAAACAGGTTACCAAAGAGCTAACTATTCGTGCTCTTGCCACAATGATACGATAAACTGTGGAAGTGCATTTAAACCCATTCTCTCCTTTTTGTGCTGTATTTAACAAAATGTTGCCATTGAAGTGGTTTCCACCGAGGTCAAAATCAATCTGGACATCAATATACATCAACCAAACTGCCATCGACATACTGTTATTAGTAACTTTCAAAACTGGCCGAGGTTTAGCAGGAGCTTATATGGCCGCACATTTCGTAGTTACTACTTCATTATTGAACAGAACTAACTGTGGTAGATGTAATAGACCAATTGTAATTTTGATGATAGTAATAATAATAAAACAAGAATATGAATTTTCTGATATAAATTGGAAAAAGCATATTTATTTTATTTTGTATTGAGTGATTTTTCATGAACCTTCTAATTACTCATAAGAAGCGTGAACAATATAAATCGATACGTATATTTAGATCAATTATAGATTAAAACATTGTTGAGATTTTGTCAAAAGTACAACGCCCTTTCTTATTTAAAAAGCTGCCCTCTGGTCATATAAAACCATACGCTAAACAAGTACAGGAAGAAATCTAGTCACAAAACACGACAAAATAGATTTCAGCGAAAAATTTCCGGGATTGACGATGGATCTCAGTTTTGGGCTAATATCTTGGAGAATCCCGTTCAACACAATAGTATGTGGTATGTGGTTGTCAGAAGAGGAAGAAAATTTAACCGGACTTGAAGGCATATTTGCCGTAGTAGCGACCGCCCAGGATATTTGTGAGGCAACCCCGTATAACTAGTTAGCAGCAGTACCCGATTTTGTGAACAACTTCTGGCATGAATAACTTACTTCAATCCATGGTCAACATGGCGCAAGACGACCCCCGACAGCTACCGAGTTCATTACAAGAGGGTTGACCTATTTTCTACCAAAAGATCGCAACACGACCAAAACTAGCTTAGCATCAGCCAATAACGTGCCTTTCTAGCCTGCTAATGTCCGCTATTGACCGTAGAACACTATAGGGCTGCCGAACAAATACTCTGGACAGCAAAAATCAGGTCATCATCGACGCAGTTGTTGTTGGACAGGCAACCTAGACGAAGAATAACCTGTGCATGGCATACATTGACATAAAGATGCCGTAGGATTCAGTGCCGCACTCGCACCTACTCAAGGTACAGCAGTTGTACAAGTAGATAGTGGTTTGCGACCATTGCGACCAAATTTAACACCTGCAAAAATGAACCGTCATGAAGAAAATGTCATGACATTCTTGGACCGTTTTCCACAGACGATGGAACATTTCTGCTGTCTTCAGTCGGTGGTTTGAAAAATGAGTTGCAACATACATTTGTGTCGCTCAGATCTTCGTTGATTGCTGGCTTATTACTAGATGCAAAAAAAGTGTATCGAAAAGTAGTTTGAACATTGATTTTCGAATAATACATTAAAAAAACATATTTTGACTTCAAATTTCGATTTGTTGGAGAAAAATTACGTTTTGTTGCATTTCACTGTTTATATTTAGAAAAATCTTAGTTTCTGTATAACGCGCTTTTTGGATTTGACATACTTCATTAATTTCTGCACAGTTCCTTTGTGACTTTCCTGGTGGCTGCTATCCAGTTTTTCTGGAACTTCTGCAAGTTTTGGGACACTGTACCCTCCTTCCGAAAGTGCTGCTTTATAATCGCCCAATACCGTTCAATTGGCCGAAGATCCGGACAGTTCGGCGGATTGATTTTTTCACGTATTGTACATTATTGTTTGGCAACCACTGTAGAACTGACTTGGCGTAGTGTGCGGAAGCCAAATCCGGCCAAAAGAGAGGAAGCTTTCTGTACAGTGGCAGCACTCTCTTCTTGAAACATTCTTCCTTGTTAATTGTACTCTTCGTGAAAATAATCAACGGCCGCAAACCGCAAGTACAAATCGCCTGCCATACCTTAACACATTTTCATCGCCACTGTGGTGGCAGCGTTGTGCTGGTCCTGGCCACCGATTCCGTATAATACTGTGGTCCAGGCGTGGTGTACTGTGGTGTAGGTTTCTTCGTCAATCAGGATGCATCCGTATTTGTTTTCCAGAATCCGGTTATACAGCTTTCGCATAGCTTGCTACTCCAGGGACTTTTTCGGCACCTCCTGTTTTTTTGTATGTTTTCAGGAAGTTCCGTGCTTTGATTCGTTGAATCATCCCGATGCTGGTGTTGAATTGATTGGCCAAATCCCACGTCGACTGTTAAAATATCTTCTTCCGTTTATTTTACCACCCATCTGAAAATAGTGGCTTTTAAATGCGATTATTATATGGAATAAAATAATAAGAATGGATACTAAGAATTCCTAACCAAAGATTACCAAATAAGTGCATTTTCAAGCTATCAAACACAGTTACATACAATTTATGAACTGTTTGAAAATGTCTGCAAAAATAGGTCAACATTTTTTTCCTCAGTTTTCTATCCTCCGCGTTTGCTTGAACTGTACCTACAAAATGTTTGTAATGCGAGATCCTTAACATCTCGTAGCACGCGACCGTTTTGCGATGAATGTATACAGTGGTCACTACACATTACCACAATGGTCTTGGACTCTCGGAATAAAAAGGGGAATCATTTAAGGCAATTCCTTCAGTTCGCAATGGTTTAGCCTAACGAAAAATCCCCTTAGCAGAGCACTCAACCATTGCAACTATGGCTACCATCTTGAAAATGGGGACAGGTGGGCAGACGTAATTCGCACCTTCTATATGGACGACTTGAAGCTGTTTGCCGAGTCAGTGGATAAGTTGCACAGTTTTTTGTGACTTGTGACGGTGTTCAGCAACGACATCCAGATGGAGTTTGGCGTCGATAAATGTCAAGCCAATTATCTTCGTCGTGGTCGAGTTGTAGAAACCGGAGGATTCCGCACCAACGAAGAGATTCGTTAAGTTTCTAGGAATCGTGCAATTGAAAGGGTTGCGCCATACTACGACCAAGAAAGAGCTGCGGGACAAGTTCTTGTATCGAGTCAACCGGATTCTGAAGTCATTCTTATTAGTCGGCAACAATTGTTGACCTACAGCTTCGGGTGGTAAAATGGACTAAGAGTGATTTAGAGGCGTTGGAGAGAGCAGTACTTGTTGTGTTCAGAAAAAAACGTATGTCCCGGCAACTGTTTAAAACCGCTTTGATGTATGTCTTATCAATAATGACGCAGCATCAGTAGTTGGTTAGCAGACTTCGTGTAGAGCATCTGGGCAAGCGTTTTGGCAAAACTCTGCAGGCGTTTGTCCGGATTTGGGAAGTTCTGCACCATGTAGGTTTTCAATCCGGTTCGTTTCTTGGCTCTTTGAGATAAACTTTGTGGATCAAGTATGTTGGCAAGTCCCACGTTGAAATATTCTGATTCAGTTTGAAATGAGGATTAGCGAATTGTTATTTTCGCTGATTGTTATTTTCACATATTTGGTTTACACTGTATGGTTCTAATATTAAAACCTAAGACGTGAGAGTGAACTATCTGATCATTCAAAGAATATTCATCATTGAAAATCATTTGAATATGACAGTGAGTATAACACTTTCTATATACCAGTAAGGGCAATCCACTGTTAGGCAAAGTTGTAGAATTTGCCAGGAGCTACACAGATAAAAATAATGAATTTTAACAAACGCGTAAAATTTCTCCTCGTTTAATTTCAAGCCAAAATGAGCGTAAACAACGTAATTGTTTGCAATCTTTCATACGCCATACAACAATGTTTGCAATCTACTATACAACAGACCTGATTCCAGCGATATATGGCTCAGAGTTACTTGAAATGTCTCATTATTTTCTGCCAAATCTAGCATTTAGCCTTTTATGTGCATTAGATAACGCAGAAAATTAAATGTTTCTTTCAAACTGTGTATGTGATTAAGTGCGTATTTGCGGTACCTGTAGGAGAAGCTGTTTTGAAAATGGTGTTGTGAACACTGGAAACTAGATGATTACAAGACACCCACAAGAGTGGAAGGTAGCTGGGTAGTAATTTTAACTTCACAATCACGATTTCGGGCAAACAGTCACCACATTTCATCTCCAAAAACGTTTTGCAGTATTACTTGGAAATACAAACAAAAACTTTCACGTGCCGCTTCTGTGTGTGTGTACATATCTCACTGATTGAAGATGATAGTCAGGTACCGGTCCTGATAGAAACAGCAACCGGCGGTCAATCATTCCCATGTTCAACCAAATATGCAACATTTCTCTGATGTTGAGCAATCAAAAGATACCCAGAAAGTAACTAAATTCAGCAAAGAAACACAAATCATGACGCTACATCGAAAGAAACAAAAATCGATTTGAGAAGCGGTGTTCGAATTCCCATCACCAGTCACAATTTCTTTCCATGTACGTGTTGGCTTCTCTCGGATATCGTTCAGTGCAAGGAATCACATACCTTCAAATGCACTTGATTTGCAGAGTACACCGAGCTGGAATACTGCACGGAGTTCGATTGGATCAAAGAAAATCTGAAACAGCAAACGGAACAGCATGGAATAAATGTTTACCCTGAGTCTCATCGTACTTCTCTGGACCATAAATTAAGAAAAATCGATACACATACACAAAACCAGAAGAACCATATGTGATGACATGATTCGACTCGGCGGGCGGAAAAGCACGGTAATGACTCGGGAAGAACTAAGCTGGTGCTGCATGGCGTGGCACAAGGAATGAATACAGATTGCAGTTCAAGTCAACAACAGCAGTGAGAGCAACACAGCGACGCAGTGAGTGGGATGACGACAGCGACGTCGACGTCGAAGACGACAGAGAGTGCATTACACCTTCCTTCCTACGGTGAGCCATAATCAGTTTCAACCCTGCCGTGTTCTCCACGCGTTCTGAACATGTTTGAGCCGCTGGCGCTGCTTGCACCTTTTTTCTTCACGCTCTAAACGAGACTGGGATGTGGCCCCTGCTAGTCACTCCATAGGACACATTGCGCCAGACGTGAGGCAGACGAAATACCTACATATATAAGGCGTTCGTACAATATGTGAAAGCAGTCATTCCAAGCTCCGGTTTTCGCCTCTTCACTTTTCAAGAAGCACCACTGAGCAGCCAGCGATCAGTTTGTTTTGCATTTGCACGTTCGTTATTCCTTTCGTATAGTTTTTTTTTCCGAGCAGGAAGGGACACTACGCTCGAAGCATATACAATATCGAATGCATTCGCCCGTGGGGATTGAGTCATGAATGAAATTTATTTTGCAGTTGCAGTACACAATCTAACGCTTTGTCATTTGATAAGAGCTTGTATGTTTTAACTTGTTTTAAGAGGATCTGAAAGTGAGCAGTATATATTCAGTATTCTTCATTATACAATTATCAATATGGCTCATAAAAAGCTTATATCATTTGTAGAAACTTTTCAGGTTCATGTATTTTATAAAATACTACTAGAGACATGCCTATAGTACATATAATATACTATGAACACAGGAGTTCGAAAAATGCGTGTGGCAATAAATGTATGCGAAATAAGTGACCACCGAGTTTTACAAACAAACCAAAAAAGACCATACGTAAAATTTATGGGCAATCGGATATGCTAAGGGCTTAGGTTCGAACTTTTTGGATCTCAATAATGTTCCGAGGGATGGTCGGGTCGGGTTTGGAAGGGCTTTGACTTGAATGTTTTGAAATCGATTTTTTTATGCCCAATAACTTGCCTGAAATATCAAGATCTGCTGTTATCTTGGTTTTTCTTATCTAATTGATTTTCTGGTACTAGGATTTTTATTCGTAAGTAGGTGATATGAAACTTTATTTAACTACGTATATTTAATTTCAAACCATGATTGCCATTTGGTTGGAGATGTTACACCAGGTTGATTCACTTCATTTTCATAAGGGTGGTCTATAAAGGGTATACACTCAGTAGCAAAAAAAAAGCCGAGCAAAATTTTTCTTTCAAAAAATGCCATGTTCAACCTTCTGTTTCTTTGTCAATTATAAATACTTTTGGATGAAAGTTTGGCAAAATTATAACCAGTGTATAGACTTTATGTGACCAAAATTTCATGTTGATAAGATAAGATTTAAGTTTTCATAACATATGTGAAAAAAGTCGTTTTAGGACATACAAATTTCAAAAATCCGTAGTTCTGTGAAAACATTAGGTAACATACTCAAAATTTCTCAGGTATCCCATATAACAAGTTTTGTTATTCGAGAGATATTTTGCTTGCAGTTCTTAGGTATTTTGCTTAGGTATTTTACTTCTTATGCTGTACTCTTCAATAACACAAGCATATGAATACCTAATTTTGATCTTGATAACTGGCCTTGGTATTAAAGAGCTCAGATTAGGAGGTAAAATACCTAAGCAAAATACCTAAGAATTGTAAGCAAAATATGTCTCGAGATAACTTATTATTTACCTGGGTAAGTATCTGGTCACCTTAGAGGTATTATTTCGGTATTGTCTTACCTCAATTTGGTATTCGCATGACATTGTGGGAACAATTTGATGGTATTATCCTCAGGTATTCTACCTCTTAATCTGAGCTCTTAAATACCAAGGCCAGTTATCAAGTTATTCGCTTCTGCTTGGGCCGTTATCAAGATCGAAATAAGGTATTCATATGTTATTTTCTCCTGCTCGGGTAGCAGCTCGGTCCCAAGCATAATGATTTGCCACTAAGAAAGTAACTCACACCAACAAACCCTCAAATATTCTGTCAAAATAACATAGCGAATCAAAAAAAAAAACAAAGATACTAGTATCGAAAGGTACCGAAAAGCACAAGAGTATTTTGGGAAGGGGGCATGCAGGGTGGTATTGGAATAGAGGGCAACAGTGACCAATTCTAATCACTAAAGTTGAAAAGGTGGCAAAAAACGCAATTGCAGTTTTTGCAATCATATCTTGACAAATCTGCATGATTCAGAAAAAGCACTTTTGCCCATCATGATCCACAAAGCATTTTATGGTATAAACGAAGCCATGGTTCAATATGGGTGAGACAATACCACAAAATGCCGCAACGCTATTGGTCACTGTTGTAATTCCGCTGTCAAGTGTTCTATTTTTATTTTCACTCGTCATCGCACTCCCATCTCCCTCTCATCAAGTGTGCCCTTCTTGATCACCACGTGAAGCCATGCAAGTGTGTGCGAGCGACATTTGCTTTGTTGCTGTACCACCGAGTGCCTCGAAAATCGAAGCATATGTAGGGCTTTTATTCCATCCACTTCAACTTGTTAAAGTGGCTAAATGGTTACTATGTATAGCCACGACGCTGGCGGCCACGGTTCGAATCCTGATACCTACTCGAATTTTTGTTTTTTGTCAGTCCGGACTCAACAACTAATACACTGCACAACCCACGCACACATTGAATTTTTCAAAGCGAATTGATGTGATGCTTTTTTGCCCACGACCAATGTTGCATTTTTTCTCCAAGTTACGATCCATTACGAGTAATGAAACAAAATCATTCGCAATTGCATTATAATCTTGCTTTTTTATTTTGGGTGTATAAACATATCGTATGCTTTTTGATTGCCATAATCCGCAACAATGTGTTTCATAAGGCCTTGTAAAGAAACTTATTGAACTGTCGTATCCAAATTACACCTAATGAAAAAATAACAAGCATGACATTTTATACGGTAAAAGTATGACATTCAATTCGACTTTTAGCGGCTAAATTTCATGAGGTTATTGGATGAACTTCATAATGTTTTTCAGCACCAGTGTAATGCATCGGATTCTGAAAAAAAAAATGACTGCCGACGAGGAACCAACAACAAAGTCGGATTTTTCTGACATGCTGGTATCGTATGACAAGGTTATTCAGTACAAAGAAAATGATGTTTTGGACTCAAATCATTGGAGTAGAACTAAGCTGATTGAAGCTGAATGGGAAAAGCGAAACGTGCCATGTAATGTGCGCAGTTTCAATTTTTGTATGAATTTCACACTTAAAAACGTATTTATTCACCCCTGGAAAGAATTGACATCTCTTTGAGAATTTCAATTTGAAAAGAGATTTTGACATGCAGTAACATGCAGCAAACATCGCTGGTTTTCCCACAGATAATTTAAAAGTTGACTAACCATTTTTAATCTTATTGGCAGATGTTTGTTATGTTTTCGTCGAAAACGCACTACCACATTTCCAGACGGCACTACCACATCGAGACATGATAAACTCACTTTAATCCCACAGGTGTCTTCTGTGAAATGAATTAAAACTCACCCGTGCACTTGTCTATATACTCAGCAAATAAACTTAAGAAATTCATAAGGTTCATTAGTATCACTGCTCCATGCCCAGAGGTGGATGTGGAACATTCAAAACAAGAGACAAAATATTGGTAGCGGCACCCGTACAATGATCCGTTTATTTGGATACCTATCAGTTTTTCCACTCGCGTCGGTTCGCTTTGCGGTCGTAGGTGAAAAGTTTCTTTGAAATTATTTTCCAGAGAGTGATTTGATTGGTTTAATTTTTGAAGACAACGTCACCTCACCTGGTTTTTCTCTGAAAAGTAAGTTTCCCCATCGAATATCCTAATTTAAATCCCAGGCGTTGCAATGTGCCACACATGTGGTATGGATTGAAAATCGAAGTTCCACAATTATGTGACATATTTGTCTTGTATGTGAAACATCGTGGCTGGCTCACTGGTCTAAGCAATTCACCCTTTGATCGATGGCTTGGTAGCGTTGGTAGTATCAGGGGGTAAGTTACTCTGCCACGTTGTGTTAGTGTTTGAAATAAGAGTTTGGAGATCGTTAAATTAACCAGGGGAAAATTTATTCGCTGGCTATTATCTGCTTTCAGGCGCGATGGAAGATAATTCAGGTGTGTGGGGTTGGGCAAGCCTTTTCGACCCATTAAAAAGAACCCTGTTCTCCGTGTATTTGCTGCGTACGATTTACGTCGACTACGGTGGACTGATCATTTGGTAAGAATGTTGGACAACAGCCTAGTTAAAATTATTATCGTTACATCGATCAAGTAGAAAGCGACCTACGGACCCTTCCAGACTGTGAGGCTGGTGAAGTGCAGCCATGGATCAAATTTCACATGGGCGCCTGGAAGTGTTCGGTACGCGTGGTGACCCGTATAATCCCAACGAGAAATAGAAACGGTCATACTCGAAGCCGAGTTGGTGGCCAGCTTCAGTCCCCTAACATACGTCCCATTCGAGTCCTCTGACGAAAGAGTGATCATTTATAATCATTTCCTTCTATATGATATTCGGGGTACCACCAACTTCTGTGATCGAAGGAGTAGCAACGCTTCGAGACAGCTAGAATCTTACTCAATATCTGGTTGATCACTTCTGGAGGAGATAGAATCAGTAAGGTTACCGATGGAACGGACGTTCAGGTACGCAGAGCCATCGTCCGCACAGCCAACATTTATGAGCCAATGGGTATGGGACCAGCTGTGAAGCTTGCGTTGCTGGATGTTAGCAATAGAGATTCGGAGGATACTGGATAATCCCGGACTACACAGAAGGGGGAATGTTGTCGAACCCACCGTGCAACGGACTGCAACTAACGCGGACTAATGATAGCGACAAAGTGAGTCCCAGGATGTCCTGTACTGTCAGCCAGCATAGCTGCAATATCAAATGTTAGCCGAATAATAAATTGTGAAGTAAATAAGGATCAACGGTAGACACAACAGATCTCATAGTTCAATAGTTTGTATCATCTAATAATGGATCGTGATATTGGATCATAATAGAAAGAGTTAAAAATATTAAAAATATCGGACACAATCAACGCCCAAGCAAAAAAACATTGGTCAAAAAGTCGATTTTAACGCTCTGAACTGATAGGTCCTTAAATAGAGCAATAGCGTCTTTGGCAAGGCTGCGCTTAAAAAAGAGATAAAGGCCAGCAGACGAGCCTGCTTTGAGGGTCTGTGTTCGAAAGCCAACGCGAATCCATAGGGTGACGCCTATCGGGTAGTAATGGCTAAAACCAAGGGCACGACAGCTCCAACCGAGCAATCACCAGAGCTACTACAGGTCATCATCAAAGGACTCTTTCCGAGTCACGATCAGAGTCCCTGACCTCCTATGATGGCAGTATTGCCCCACGATGGCACCGCGGACGAAAGGGATGAAGCGACCTCACGATCGAGGAAATCATTGCGATAGGCAAATCGTTGAAGTTAAACAAAGCGCCAGGACCTGACGGTATAGCGAATCTGGCCATCAAGACGGCTATCTCACTGGCGCCCGGAATATTCAGGGCGGCGATGCAAAGATGTCTGGACGAGGGTGTCTTCCCGGAAGCCTGGAAAATCCAGACTCTAGAACTGCTACCAAAGGCAGGGTAACCACCTGGGGACCCATCGGCATATAGACCTATATGCCTGTTGGATACAGCGGGTAATTTTCTCGAAAAGATTATTCTTAATAGATTATCCAAGTACACGGAGGGCTTAGACGGTCTGTCTAAAAATCAGTTCGGCTTTCGTGAAAGGAAGTCGACAGTGGATGCAATTCTGTCCGTAACCAAAACGGCCGAAGTGGCATTCCAGCGAAAGAGGCGAGGTGTCCGCTACTGTACGGCGGTCACCCGAGACGTGCGAAATGCGTTCAATAGCGCCAGTTGGGTAGCTATCGCTGACTCGCTCCAACGTTTTCACGTGCCAAGATACCTGTACAAAATTCTGGGAAGCTATTTCTGGTGTACAACACTGATGTAGGCCAGAAATGTGTTCAGATCACCGCAGGCGTCCCGCAAGGGTCGATCCTGGGCCCGGTGCTGTGGAACATGATGTAGGACGAGGTACTACGGCTTGAATTTCCGAACGGGGTGAAGATTGTCGGGTTCGCAGACGACATCACCCTTGATATATGTGGTGAATCCATCGAAGAGGTAGCACTAACGGCCTCGCACTCCATTGGCATTGTGGAGGGATGGATGAGTTCCAGAAAACTGGAGCTAGCACACCACAAGACTGAGGTCACGGTCGTCAATAACTGAAAATCGGAGCAACACGCGACGATTAGTGCAGGTAACTGCACAATCGAATCAAAGAGGGCTTTGAGGTATCTAGGGATCATAATCGACTACGCCTGCAATAAAGCCTCCACGGCTATATCGGCATTATCTCGCATGATGTCGAACAGCTCAGCGGTACAGGGGAGCAAGACCAGGCTCCTGGCAAGCGTCGCCTTGTCGATATTGAGGTACGGTGGGCCGGCATAGGTCACCGCCCTGAGTACTAAGAGCTACCTCGGTAAGCTCGAAAGTACTCACAGGCTAATGTGCCTGAGAGTGGTCAGCGCATACCACACAGTGTCACGCGGTATGCGTTTTAGGGATGATGCCCATTGGCATCACAATAAAAGAGGACGCGGAGCGCTTTGAACAAAGGGGCACAAGAGGAATCCGCAAGACCACCAGAGCTACATCGATGGCCAGGTGGCAGAGGAAGTGGAACAATTCCACCAAAGGTCGGTGGACCCACCGACTAATTCCAGAAATATCTGGATGGGTCAAGCGGCGTCATGGGGAAGTAACCTTCCACTTGACACAGATACTGTCGAGTCATGGCTGCTTCAGACAGTATCTGCATAAGTACGGGCACACAGAGTCCTCAGCGTGCCCCGTATGCGCGGAAGCGGACGAAACGGCGGAACATGTGTTCTTCGTCTGCTCTCGCTTCAACGACGCGAGGAACGGCATGATGGCCGCGAGCGGTTGGGACACGACACCGGAAAATCTTGTCCAGAGAATGTGTCAAGAACAGGACACTTGGGACGCCGTAAAAACGGCTGCCTCCCAAATTGTCTTCGAGCTACAAGACAAGTGGCGAAACGACCAGCGACAGGCCAGAGGGACTAAGTAACTACCAAAGCCCTAAGTAGTTAGACATAAGCGGGTGCTTAATGCACAATAGCTTCCTCCCAGAAGTAATACTGAAAGGCGGTCCCTGGGGGGGGGGGGGGGGGGCAAGGCTAGAGGCACGTGTGGGTTTTTAGTGGGTCGAGGAGTTGGCACTCTTCTCCCCACACCCTGAGTTCTTCAGAAGTCTGTGAGCAGATTTTCCATCCCGTAAAAAAAAAAAACAAAAAAACACACATACCACACATACATACACAAAGACATGTGCTCATTTCGTCGAGCTGAGTCGAATGGTATATGACACTCGGTCCTCTGGGCCTCGGATAAAAAGTCGAGTTTTCAAGCGATCTTAATTCCCTTATTTTGGTGTAAGAATGGTAAAAAAGCCAAACAAATATGATTAACTCTAGGGAGTGAATATATATGTATGTCAATGTATCGAACATATTCTAAATTACTTCTCAATTCTGGAGAAAATCTCATTCAAATATAAATAGCAGTCAACTATCCCCAACTCGAGGGTAATGCAGGCAGCTTCAGTCGCATTTTTTAAATAAATTTCCAAAATTTACATCTGTCATTCAGTATTCTTATACGATGGAATATTTTATATCAAATTAAAAAGAGTTGACTCTAATGCAATACTCAACAATAAGATTTTTTTTCATCTATCCTGAACAAAATAATTATTAAAAACAAAGCAAAACTTAAAAAATGGTATTTTAAAGTTTGTCTTAATGAAAGGCTAATGAAAAAAACTGAAGAGTTGTAACATGATACAAGACTAGCGACTATTGTGTTTAACTTGAGCTTTGAGGTGTGGATATTATGCATTTATTGTGGATAGGATCCTTATGGCAATTCTTCCGGATGAATGGTTTCCAGGTAGAACTTGTCGTTTATCGAGAGTGAATTTGGAAGCAAGCTAACAATAGATGTTTCTCAGGAGAACATCATAGCTTTCTTGATGACTTTTCGGCGACAGTTATTACCAAAATCTGTATTAGAGCTTGTATTGTTTTCCAAATTAGTCGAAGATCCTACTTATTCCCCCATGGAAAGAGTATCGTTTGATTTTACTGACGAACTTAGTGGTGAATTTAAAAGAGGTTCTCTCGTGGGAGAAGTTTCTTGAGATGAAACTGATGAAATTGGTGTTAACATTTGTTCATCAAAGTTTTTTTCTGCAGAGGTGGTGACGTTATTTTCTTGGTTAGTAATATTTATAATTCCTTAGTGCCAGTTTATACATTGTTTTAATTTATCTGTTACCCATTCTATACCTCTGGAATACAGCACTGCTAAATTATTTTGAGTAACTGAACGCATTTTAGTTTTTACCATTTTGTGAGCTTCTCATTAAAACGCATTACAATGTCAAACTTTGTTACTTTACCACGTTCTGCTTGACGTTCACTGACGTTCCTGTTCACTGAACCGGGTTTTTAACCAGCCACTGGTCGGTGTTCGATAGTCAAACGTTAATCAAATCGTTGAACAATTTCGAGTCGTTCTCCAAGTTTTCGATGGGATAACGTTCGAATTTCACTATATGCGGACAATATTTACTGGCGTTTGCTCTTCAAATTCTCTTCGATTTTGAAAACTACAATATTTCTCAAGTACTTTTTCAAACAGACGTATCTAATTTTGTAAACAAAGAGGGGAAGTAAGATTCGAACGTAAATTTCTCAAAACTTTCAACACCCTCACGGAAAGTAGCATCACCGGCATGTTAGGGATACGTCATTCCTTGTGTTCGTGGCCCTAGTTTGCATGAAAAAGCTAAGAGTTTGAATCTTATGTCGTTTTCGGTTTTAAACCTGGGTCAGGTCTGACTCTGACTCGCAACTACCGAACGAAAACGGATCCAGAGTCGAGTCAGTATGATGGTATTAGTGCAAAACAAAAACATAAACATTTTATTTTGACAGTTATGTTTGTGTGTTGGTGAACCCAGGTTGGACCTCGAAAAAACTTGAGAGCGAACCTCATCGATGTTGGGTCGGATCCAGAGCGGATCCAGGTCGACCCAATTGAATAAAAAAACGTTTTGACAGCTGTTAGGGCGGACCTAGGGCGAACCCAGTTCCGCACTGGCAATAACCGAAAACGACATTAGTTCCCCTCTTTGTTTACATAATCAGATACGTCTGTTTGAAAAAGTACTAGAGATTTCTAGAATGTAATCAATGCACGTTGAATTGTGTATCAGCAAAATTTGGTTATTTTATGTGATTTCTATGATTAGTAATGGGTAATACACAGCTCGAAAAAGTAGTGTGAATTTCTGTTCAATATCATGCACATAAATGGAGCGTCACAAAACATAAACATTTGCGTTATACATCGTGTAAAGTTCTGGGACATATCATACATTGCCGATATTATTGTATGCAAAAGCTCATCTTTGCTAGAAGTATTTCTTGCAAGTTGCTGCTTCGTGTGGAATGAAATACAATTTTACATGCTGTGATATTTACATCACAATTAAAATTCAGATTTTTTTTTTCTGTGTAGTAACTGGTGCAATAATTTCTTGGACAAACTTTAAATTGCGTTTCGGGTTGCATCTTCCCATTTTCCTTTTGTTATCAAATATCTTTGCCCATATTTGAAAAATTATGTATGTCCTTCATCGGTTTTTGTTTGCTCACAATATTTCTAGAAGTCAAAGTTCATAACCGCTCGGAAATATGCCACCCTTTCTTATCGTTCTTACTGTTCAATCTTCATACATTTAAGATAATTTCCAAGCCGGTACAAAGGTTTACTGCAATGACTTCAGAAGAAGATCGTGACAAACACGTGACGTATTTTCGAGACAAAAGTGAATAATTGAAAAGTTTCACGCCCGAACGACGCGATAATATGGCGAATAAACGAATTTGCATAATAACATCGTTTAAATGCATGGTATCGATGCGTCTTGAATAGAGAGATTACTTAGCACGTTCTCATATTTTTCGTCTTCACGATGGCGAAAAATCAGCATTACTAACGCGAAACATTGTCAATCTACCGCTTCCATCCCCGTCTTAAGAAAAAGAATCATAAAAAATGAATTTCGCGAAAGCTCATACAAAGGATTGAGAAAGCGGAAGTTGCTTCCCTCATTGTTTTTGCTCTGAATCATTTGTTCGTTCCACCTCTGCCAAGCAATTGTGAGTGAGAGACAATAAGGGAGGTAGATGTCACTCCTCTTTTTCATCATCATAGATATCTACCTTACAACCGGCGAAGCAATTCCCTCCTTTGTTCGTTCCTACGATTTCCGTAGTCGAAGCGTTTTTGATTTCCATAATTGATTTTAATTAGCGATGCTTTGTTTTTTAAATGAAATCCCGCCATTCAATTACGTATGCATCTCATAACACAGATATAGTTATATATTTTATAAACTGCTAATAGTAGTCGATGGAACCACGAGGGCCGGAGGAAACGGATAGTCATTATGCAGAGCAGTAATTAATACTATGACTTTGTTGCACCTTACCGTTAAGTATGGCTGAGTTTCTATTCTTTCGTGAGTAATGTTGACGTACGGTGAAGATGTCAGGCATTTCACGTTCAACTGATTGTATTTTCTAATTATTCCTAACAGAGCAACGGTGCGCATGGATGCGTATTTTCCAACAGCATAAATTACAAATTATGTAGAACGAATGTAATGTGGAATGCTTATTACACATGGAAGTGATATTCTGAGAATAAGGGTAGTAAATTTTTTTTTAGTACACGTTATTTTTTTTCAAATTCTTGATCTCTTATCATCGTGAGGGAAAAAAATGAAAAAGAAGTCTATTTACATGTTATTTAAGTTTTCACTTTATGATCAAATTTTACGACTTGCCACATCCGTTAGGATGAGGGTTCACTCGCTTTATTTTAATTTATTACGGCTGAATGTTGACTGCTGGTCTGAATTTGCTGCTGTTTTACGGCTTACCACCAGATCCATACGCATATGCATGTCGTTATCCTTTATATGCAAGACATGACGAAGTTGCTTCGTTGGGTACACTTCTGCTCCTGGGAAAAACCATATTGTCAATGAAATACAGCTTTTGATACTGCACTGACTGATGCGGCTACATACAAGCACTGCCATTCCGCCGAGCTCATCTGTCTCGAAGGTGTTTTAAGGTTATGTTTTAGACGAAGATAAACTGCGCCTCACCAAAGGTGCACTTTTTCGGAGCGGTTGTTGAGAGCCGGAGCCACTTTCCATGGCACGAAGGAACAAGCAAAGAAGCAAACCGCGTGTTTCGACCAGTGAGTCCCTCCCCTAAGCATCGATCTGGCAACGTCCGCTGTGGATCCTTCCTAGCACTGTGATGCTGAAAATTTCTATCATTATCATCTATGCTAGTATTTTCATTCCCATCTTCATCCTCGGCGGACTCATCCGAAATGTAGTTGCTATTGGGATCCCGGTCGACTGAAGTAATATTCTTTGTAAACGGTGGAGGCTCCAAATCACAATGAACGACAATGCGGTCGCCCTCGAGAAGTGCCCTATAGCTCGGATCTTTGTGACACTGCTTGGTCACCTTCATAATCAGAAATGCGATGCAGTATCTGGAAAAGAGACAAGTTAAAAGATATAGCGTCATGAAATTGAATTTCACAGTAGAGGTCTTCTTCCTGCTTAGCATGCAAGATTATTGTTTCTAAATGAATTTTCCGAGTTATTAACTCAGACCTTTTAATGCCACTTCTGCCGTCATATGATTTTGTGGCAAGTTCCTTTACGGAAAATTCCTGGACCAGACTAGCAACCGAACCTAGTCACCACCAGCATGGTGTTGCTTTGTAGCTGCGCCTTTTTCAACTGAGCTAAGAGAGGACACAAACCATTGCAGATATTGTAGAGATCTGGAATTAAATAATTTACAAACATCGTACTTCGCAATAAGACACACTATAGGGTGCCAACGAAAATTGACTTTTCCAATCTCCAAAAAGGGTAGTTCTTAAAATTTTCATCTCCTCGAAAAAATGCCCCATGCAAAATTTGAGCTCAATCGGACTTCTTTGACTTGTTTGACCTATGAAAATTTACATGAAATTTTCAAAATTGCAATTTTTATTTTGATGATGTATGTCATAGAAATGCATGAAACGTCGAGCTCTGATGTTATCTACAAAAAAGAATATGAAAAAAACGATCTTCTGTGAGCTTTTAAGACAGCTTGCGAATGATTGGGTTATCTCGGTTCAAGGACTAACCACAGTCAACCTGCAAAGACCATTGCAGAATACTCTGGACAACATGTCTACTTAGGCCTTAAAGCTGGGTATCAAATTTTCACCGGAGAAAATCGAGATGGTGGTTTTTTCCGAAGAAACAGCATCCAGCATAGTTTCCGTTTCCTCGGGTAGTTCAATCACACTTAGCATGTCGTATAAATATCTCGGAGTCTGGTAAGATTCGAAATGCACCTAGGGGAAACACATTGTGCATCTGACACAGAAATGCCAACAGCGAATCAACTTCATGCGAACAATAACCGGTACATGGTGAGGAGCTCATCAGGAAGATTTGATCAAGCTGTACCGAAAAACTATTCTGTCGGTTTTAGAATACGGTAGCTTTTGTTTTCAATCCATGGCCAAAACACATCTGCTAAGGATTCAACGAATCCTCTTCGGATCGCGCTAGGTTGCATGAACTCAACCCATACCATGAGTTTAGAGGTACTTTCAGGAGTACAGCCATTGACAGATCGTTTGACGGAATTGACGCTCCGGTTCCTCATCCGATGCGAGGTTTTTAATCCATCGGTCATGGATAGTCTCGAAAAGGTGCTCGAACAAGATGCCCAAACCCGTTTTATGAGTGTGTACCACTGGTACATAACACTGGAGGTAAGCCCATCTTCGGTTGATTCCAATCATGACAACTTCTTAGACTTCTTGGGTGGTTTTTGATCTGTCAATGAGGGAAAACATCATCGGGATCCCAGATTACCATCGTGCGGTGTTGATACCTCCAATCTTTGCAAGCAAATATGGGCACGTCAGCGAGGACCGTAGGTTCTTCACAGAGGAGTCAAAAACAGATGATTCCAGTGGTTTTGGTGTTTTTAACACGGTTCATAGCGCCTGCTTTATGCTACCAAAGCCATGTTCTGTATATGTTGCTGAACTAGCAGCAATATACTATTCTCTACACAGATAAAAAGAAACATTGAATTTTCTGCGTTATGTAATGCACCTAAAGGGAATGCTAGATTTGGCAAAAAATAATGGAATATTTCATGTAAATTTAAGCCAGATAACGCCACGAATCTAGCCTGTTGTATGAAAGATTGCAAACATTGTTGTATGGCGCATGAGAGATTGCAAGCAATTTCGTTGTTTACGCCTCCTTTGGCTTGGAATTGAACAAAGGCAAATTTTACGCGCTTGTTAAAATTAATTTTTTTTTTCTGTGCAGGTGGGGGGGGGGGGGGGGGGGGGGGGGGGGGGGGGGGGTAGGGGGTGGGGGGTATAAAAGGAGTGTGCCTACCAGCGAAGAATGTAAGTATTATTTTTTTAGTGAAGTGAAATAGAAAAGAAGCGAAATGGATAAAGTGGTTTAAGTAGTGAAGTTTATCTAGTGTTTTAGTTCAATCACCGACGGCCAATCCGACTCCCCCCAAAATCCGGAGTTGTCTGCGCGAATTTTCGGTCTTTTTCAAAACTCAGTTGTTTGGGTGTCAGAAGATTGCTGCTTAGCTAGCTAGTCCAGTCCAATCGCATCGAGGTTTCAAGAGACGAAGTCAAACTTAAGTGTCCGGGCTAGTTGCCCTCCTGGGAAGGAACGCAAGGTTTCCTGCTCCCACCCGGCTCGGTTCCCGAGAGAGGAAAGCGAGCAAAGTAAATCAACCGGTGCAGTACAGTCCACTGCAGCTCCAACAGCTTAGGTCCCTTCGCATTGCTCGATTCCGGGCAATGAAAAGGTGGACTCACTGACTAAGGTGGGCGCTATGGAAAGCGATGTCTTCGAGCGTCAAATCGCAGTCAATGAATTTTTCTCATTGGCTCGTCAAGAGACCTTGATGAGCTGGCAACGTAAATGGAGAGATAGAGAACTGGGTAGATGGTTGCAATCAATTCTTCCTCTAGTATCGAAGAAAGCATGGTTTAAAGGGTTGGACGTGCGGCGCGATTTCATTTGTGTTATAAGCCGACTGATGTCTAATCACTACTTACTGAATGCACATACATTCCGAGTTGGACTTTCGGACAACAATTTTTGTGTTTGTGGCAGGGACTACCAGGTTATCGATCATGTCGTGTAGAAATGCAACGAGAACCTGAAGGCCAGATCTCAGCTGATAGAAGCTCTCCGGTTTCCAAGAAATACCGCCCAAGCCTCGTTCGAGAAGTATTGGCGGGCCTTGATTTAGATTACATGAATCAAATCTATTGGGTTTTAAAGATAATTGATGTCAAAATCTAATAGTTCCTTCTCTGCCGCTTATTCCCTGCCTTTTCGTGGTACCCTTTTGATCCAAAGGTCCTCTTCTTGTTGTTATCTTCCAAATTTTCAGCTACAGATTATCTCCACTATTCTCACCATCAACTGCAGCTCTGTAACGATCTAGAAAAATAAGTCCCTATTATCATTCTCGATCCTATTATAAATTGTTATCCCTAACCTTGAACAAACCGTGAGTACTTCGGTTACCAAGCTAACCTAGTTTTTAAAGCAAAAACAAAATAATTATTATATACGCAATATGATTTCGGCTCCGTAATGCTCTCTGGTGCCGAAGCCTAGTAAATAAAGGAATAAAAAAAGAGTGTTATGGTTTTCATTTTTTTCAATATATTTCTTTTTATATGCGTTCGTAAATCGTATCCATATACGATTTACGAACGTGTATAAAATGAAATATATGAACAAAACATCAGTTGTGAATTAAAGTTGTTAATGTTAATTAAAATCAAACATTCCGATGAAGTATAAATGTGCCTTGTGTACTCCGTGGGTGTGTAGGATGTCTACTAGGAAACGAAAGCCTATGTTATCACGCCGCAAAGAAAAGAATAAGGTTGTTCCTATATTTGTAAAACTACAACCGGTACTAAAGTTATTTATTGAGATTAACCATTGCAGACCGTTTAAAAACCACGTTGTCTATTTGGAAGGGAAAGAGGGGGAGAGAGCTCAAATGCTCCATAATTTTCGATTTCTTGAACTTTTGGAGCATCATGATTTTACTGGTTAAGCTGAACAGATGATCTCCACGATCTTCAAGTGATCTAAATTTGGCTTAATTGAATCGATAAACCGAGTAGTGCAGTCTGAATACACAGAAAATAGTTACACGTTACAAACTAACGATTCACATAGCTAAAATAACAATGATTTTACAAGAAAATCGCAGACAATCGTTGGGGACATATTTTTGTGTGTGTTCCCAACTATGGCCTGTTGTATGAATAACGTAGTAAAAAGGTTGTGATTGGTACAATTTTAAGTGGAAATGCATGAGTTTGCGGTTGTTGATATTCATATGGCTCATCTAAACACAAACCGAAAGAACAAAATCATTGTAGAGTTGAAATATAATGTTTTCATTATTAAATGGGTGATAAATCATATATGAACATCACTTAAGTGATTCGAAGCAGTTTTATTTTAGTTTGTTTTGGGAAATTTTGTGTTAAGTAAAGCGAATACAGCTGGCAATGGCTGAATTCATAAAGTTAGAAAAAAATTGTACGAAGACTGCATTTAGTAATAAATCCATCGAATGTGACGAAGTTGCATCCATGAATAGACCCAATTCAGTGTTTATAGACCGACATTAAATCCATAGTTGTGTATCTTTTCGTGATACATACTACCAAATGTCTTATCTAACTTATCTTAGCAAGTGTATAATTAATAACTGGATTTAATCACCGTGAACGTGTACTATTTGTTTTTTGTTGGTTTTTATCGGTGAATCCCGTTTACAGCTTAAACACTTTATGAGTTATAATAAAAAATTAAATCGATCGTTGCATAACAGGCTGAGTCACATACCCTATGATCCTTTCTAAAAAAAACGTTAAAAAGCATCCTATCTTTTCAAATCCATACCATGGATTAGTTGGGCTAAAACTTACGACAATGCATAAATGCGAACCTGAAAATAGTTTTAAAAATATTGTGAAGGGTATTCATGTCTGTAGACTGATGTCAAGCTGCAATTGTAAACGTACTTGCATTATCATTGCCGCGAACGAAACAAATAATTTAAAATTATTAAACAACACTTGGGAATTCCATGGATGACCTGAAATTATATACCGTATAAAGAATACTTCCATTTTTTGTGGTAGGGTAAGATTTCAGCATGCTACTTTACCGGGGCCTCGCTTCCTACATCGTGTTGGTGGGACTGCCTCCTAAGGTATAGCTGACGCAATACAGCATTTCTTACTCAGCCGCAGGATGCCAGGACAGACGTTGTTTGAGCTGAACTTCCATGGTGGACAGACCCTCGGCATGCACCTCCTCAATCTAGCTGAAGTCAGAAGGCCAACAGTGCCCAGGCTGTACTACCAGCTAAGTACCCAACCCTTAGCTGGCGGTCTTTGTCATCTCTTGACCCGTGGAAGCATGAGGTAGGAACTTTTGAGGACCAGTGCTATGTTGCGGGGACGCACGCTCCATCCCAGTTGTCTACTCACCATTTTGCAGCCCAAAAATCTGCAAAATGAAAATAACCTCCTCTCATGAATATGCAGGAGCTTCTAAGTGCTTCGCGTTATTTTATCATCACCTTTGTATGGGTTCCATCTCATTGTTCAATTCTGGGCAATAAGAGAGCGGACACGCTTGCAAAGGTGGGCGCTGCGGAAGGCGATATTTATGATCGACAAATTGCCTCCATTGAGTTTTTTCCTATTTTCCGTCAACAGTCACTCGTCAACTGGCAGTATAAATGGAGTGAAGGAGGGAGATTTGGGGCGATGGCAACATTCAATCATCCCAAAGGTGTCAAAGAAATCTTGGTTTGGGCGATGGATGTGGGTCGAGACTTCATTCGTGTGATGTCTTGCCTCATATTCAAGCATTATTTTTTGAATGCTCATTTAGGTATACCTTGTTGGGCTGAGCGACAGCAATCTTTGTGAATGTGGACAAAGCTACCAAGACGCAGATCACGTTATTTGGTCTTGTACTGAGCATCGTAAAGTCAGATCTGAGCTTTATGATACCCTTCGGGCTCGAGGTAGACTACTTGGTAGACAACCCAATGTATTGGTTCGAGATATTTTGACTCTATGTGATCTGGAATTTATAAAACTCACTTATGTGTTTTTAACTAACATTGGCCTAACTACAATTAGTTGAACATGAATGTTTGGGTTTAGATTTTTTTAAATATTTGTGTGTGTTTTTTTTTCTCGAATATGTTCAAGTCAAAAACAAAACTAAAGTTATAAAGTT
This sequence comes from Aedes koreicus, assembly GCA_024533555.2. Taxonomy (NCBI): domain Eukaryota; kingdom Metazoa; phylum Arthropoda; class Insecta; order Diptera; family Culicidae; genus Aedes; species Aedes koreicus. The sequence goes on from JAHHFK020004270.1 coordinate 42,187, forward strand.
TTGAGTTATGATTAAACCTTACTTTGAATTCCCACTCATCTTCTCATCCGTTAAATTGTTATTCCTATTAACTTTGAGCAGACCGCGAGTAATCGGTTCTACCTCCCTAAATTAAGTTCTAAGATAACTGATGTATATAATAATGAAAACATGCCTCTATAAAGTTGAATTGATTGAACCTGTTCAATTAAATAAAATTGTTAATAAAAAAAACACACACACAACAAATGAAATTTCATGTACTTTTTTAACAAACAATCATAATAATTCCTGCCCAGGATCATCATAAAGTTAAAGTTGATTTTCAGTTAAAGGATATAAACCACCAGCCAAGCCATCAGACCAAACAACACTTTGAACTTGTTGATCAAAGACTTTGCATGGACACTCCCATGAACATAAAATGAAAAAAATGGTTCTTTTCAGGGCCCCAAACCACAATCGGTCCTCTTCAGTACCCCAAAATAGTTGAAAAAGTTATGTGTCTGATATAACCCACCTCAATTTTTTCTATTCATGAGAGTTGTTGAAATGTTGGCTTCGGCAATGTTCACTATTCTCGTCAACCAATTACCAAACCTCTTCACGCAGTTCAAATGAAACAATAGCCGAATAAAAATGGAGCTGCCAACAATAGTTACTTTCACTTGAGAAGTTTCGCGTTTAAGTAGCCGTTTTGGAAAGTTCTGTAGATTGTTATAGATAAAGGATCACGAAACATGTTGACACACAAAATCGATAGATAAGTGCACGATTATAATAGGGTGTACACTAATCTGCTTGCCTAGAATCCTTCGACAATTAAATAGTTTCTTTGACTGAATTACATTTGCTTTACTTCCATTCAATTCATACAAAAACATCCGATTTTATGTGTTTGGATTCTAAATGAAGCAGACTATATAACGTCACCACGATTCTGGAAACTGCTTGTACTTCTCTATTCTTAAACTGCTTGTACTTACTATGATACAAACTAATACAGTAACGAATTCGCCGAAGGAATCTTTTCCTCATAAGGAAAATCCTTTCAATTTGCTTAGCCAGGTGAACAAAAAAATGCTATGCTCTGGAAAGAGGCTTGATGGTAACACATGCCGATTTCTCATTCACATCACGTTCACCGGCAAAAGAGATGACAAAAATGTTACAGAAGTATGGAATCAATAAGATGCTATTTGTAACGGATCTCTACAAGCTCAGAACCCTTTCTTAAGACTTAGTATGCTTTGTATGTTATATGTTTATTTCGAGATGACAAACATAACCACATTTCCTCTCGAATATTAGATTCGTGAGGTAGACAATAAGGAGTAAAGCTGTATTAAATTAAAGAATGTAATTCCTTACTTTCCACTCTTGATTTTTCTATCGAAAATTCTTCCCCATATGTATAAAACGGAAGCGAGGCCGGATCATCATGATCATACCCACCATCACTGCCGTTATCGTCAGACGTTTTGAAACTTACCCATCTCTAGGTTTATGTGCGTGGAAGGTGTCTTGCTGATTCTGCAACCGTGGAATAATATCGCCACCACCTTTTGTGGTATCATTTTCGAGTCTGCTAGACGATGAGGCCGCCACCGGTAGCAGCAGGGCCGTTTCTGAAGGAGAAATTTATAGGATATGATGTTAGTATTTGTCTTCAAACAGTGACGAACTGAAATTATGGTTTGCTAAATGAGGTTTTATCATGACTTGTCGACGTGAAGTTTGTTTTACGGTTTTCTCTTGAGTAATGATGACTTTCATAAAACACTTTTTGACTCTGTGAACTTTGATTACGAGGCTTTTTATATTCTTCTACCCTGGTTACCTTAAGGTTCAACAATTAAGATTTAATCAATGATAAAGCTCACATGGAACACCTTAGTCAATTTAAATAGCATTGTGAAATGAGGAAAAACAAGTTGTAAATGGCAAGCATCTTAAGACATTATCTTTCACGAGGCCACAGATAGTTCAGTAGTAGATGAAGATAATATTATATAAGCCGGCTGTGGTTTGATGCTCTGAACAATACAGGAAATCTCAAAGGTCGTGTTTATTCAATTCGCTTAGGAACATATGTAATATGTTTCTGTTTTACTCAATTAATTGAGAATTTGTTGTTGATATGTTTCACATCTGTTCTTGCACTTTTATTGTGTGGGAAATAGAAGAAAAATAGTATCATATTATTCATGAAATGAGTTTCTATAAGCACGATGTGTCGAGGCGACCTTATGATGTAATAACAATCTCATCAATGATCTCTATTTCAAACAACTTCAAAAACTTCCCTTGTTCGAAAAGATAAATATAATACTCTTTGTCAGAGTCCAAGCTTACATTAACTAATGAGAGATTTCTGTCGAATAAACGAAACCATCAGTTAATTGAAGCTTTTCCCTGGAGACTAACTCAGAACACACAGAACAAATAAACACCAGAGAACAACATGACCCAACAAGCAATGGTGAATAATTGGTTTAGCAAAGCTGACCATTTGCTTGCAACTGCATAATAAATTACCCTAACTTTGACCATAAAATGTTTACTGGTGCTAGTACTGCACTCCGCATCCTTACTACTTCCTACACGTTTGTTCGTTTTTGCTATCGTGTGGCTTAGTGTTGCAATTTTTTACTTTTTTATTGCAACCACGATTGAGCTTCGGAAAGCCAACCTCATTCATTACACCAACAAAAAGGAAAAGTTCTGTCGCATGGGCTAGTAGAAATTACACAAATGTCCAATTGTGTGGGGCTTGTTCCGTAATATGGCTTAAGTGAGTCTCTGGAAGGTCGTTGTTTCATTAAAAAATGAGGTGTCATCATAAACATAAATCCTACCCGTACGAATTTGACTCCATATTCAACCATAATCGAAGAGAACCAACAGTTTAAAAATTTACACCGTCGAATGATGAAGATGTGTGTTGAAAAAACGAGCAGAAAATTACCCAACATGTTCATCAATAATACGTGATTCATACATGGCCCCAGATCGTTTCGGTCCCACAATTGGCTTGTATTCATTCCACACAAAAGAAAATCTCATTCATCTTTTGATTTATTATGGCTGATTGGCCTTCGATGATTGAAAGCTTGGTTAGTTTCGAAGCTGCTGTAAATAAAATATTGTTGTCGTGCTTTAGGTATCATAGCATGAAAGAAGGAGCGGCCAAACAAGTGAAAATGTTAAAGAATTATAATTTAAATACTTTTTTATAATTGTATGACCAAATCAGTTAAGGTGAATAGTTGTGAACTTCACTTTAATAAAAAATTTCAAGTAAAGGCTGACTAAAACTAAATTGGTGCGCCCCTCGCACGCCGCTAGGACGCCTCTAGTATTGGGAATCGAAAATATTTGACAGTGGTTTGTCAATACTTCCATAGAGAACAACTGGTGCAAGTTTGATCAAAGTAGTCGATCGCGTTCAGAAATAATGTCAAATGGAACTCGCAAGCAGAAAAAGTATTTTGCACAAACACCTGGAAAATCCGGAGTGCTCCGGTTGCAAGCTGTCTAAAGTGCTGAAGATGCCGAAAACAACAGTCGAGTGCTCAAATCCTACAAGAAAACCATCAGTTTGGAAAGGAACCTGCGCAGCAAGGTGTTGAGGTGCGTTAAAGCCAACCCTGGTCTTTCGATCCGAGATGAGACCAGAAGGTACAACGCCAACTTTCAAACGATGCGGAACATCCTTGCCAGGGAAGGATACAAGTCGTACAAAGCAGATAAACATCTGAACCGGCACATGTAGCAGAATTCCGTGACTAAAAAGTGTGCAAGGCTCTTGTACGACCGTGTTTTGACGAAACACAAAGGCTGCACTTTGATCTTTGACGAAACATACCTCAAACTCGATTTTAAGCAGCTTCCCGGTCAAAAGTTTTTCATCGCGACTGGACGTGGGGATGTGCCGGGAGGATTCAAGTTCGTGTTTGCCGACAAGTTCGCAAAGAAGGCCATGATTTGGCAAGCGATTTGCAGTTGTGGCCTGAAACCGGAACCATTCGCCACATCCTCGACGATGACATCCCAAGTTTACATCGAAGAATGCCTGAAAAAGCGTGTATTTCCGTTCATCCGCAAACATAGGAGCAAAATCATCTTTTGGCCCGATTTGGCCAGCTGCCATTACTCCAAGGTAAATCTGGAGTGGTATGCTACCAACAAAATCGATGTTGTCCCCAAGCTAATGAATCCTCCGAATTGCCTGGAATTTCGACCAATCGAAAAATACTCGGCAATTTTATAGCAGCGGATGCGGGCAAAATGGGAGAAATGTGCTGACTCCGTTTTCACTGTGCGGGCGCTGATGGGCTCCATCAAGAAGAAGGTTCGAGATTTCGTTCGAACTGGAGAAAGGTAACCATCTAATGCTGTAAGTTTAAAGTTGTAATAAAAGTACTGTAAAGTCACCATTAATGGACTTTTTAAACTTATTGATTCACAAATTAGGGAAGGTCCATTAATTATGTCACGCAATAAGAGGGGAGGGGGGGTTTGGGAAAACGTGATAAACCATACAAAAAAAATTGATGGTCCATACAAAAAACGTGACAAGGGAAGGGGGGGGGGGGGGGGTTTAAAAATAATTAATTAAAAATAATATAAAAAATAAAAATAAAAATTAGACATAATTAATCGACGTTCCCTAATTTGTGAATTAATAAGTTTAAAAAGTCCATTAATGGTGGCTTTACAGTAGTTTTATTACAACTTGCTTTTGTTGCTTGAAGGAGCGGTCCCATGCTTTTGGCGGATAGTGCTAGTTACATACTTTCAGCGTATCGTTGCGAACCCTGCTGCTGACCTTTTCCCAACTATCCAACGTCCCAGTGAATTCTCGTGGAAGTGCAAAGGATTACTCGGCTTCCTTCAAAGCGAGTATCACGTCAACACGTTCCTTCCCATTCCGTACTTGACCACCACTGGGGCACGGCCGGCGCCGGTATTGCTTCATAATAGGTCACTAGTTTTTACACACTGAGGATGTATGTTAGTCCCAAACATCATCTATTGGTTCTTTGTGTAAATACACCTGATCTGGCAATAACGGAGTAGCATCCATGGGCAGTCAATCGTGCTCATGCTCATGATCATTTCAAATGCTCGCACCTTTCTCTAGATTTCTGATTTCTGCTACGACTTTCTAGTGTGGCATGATCGGACTTCTTTCTTTCGTACCGAATAAGTAGTAACGGAGAAGGACTTTTTCCGAACATACTTTTATTTCAAAGGAACTTAACTGGTAACCTATGTTAGCAAAAGGAACGTAAGGAGACGAAGTGCTTAGGATGTTTTATAAACTGCCTGGCGTGTAATCGCGCAGAGGAAGTTTTGCACATATGGCAGTAATTTGGAAGTTCGCAAAACAAGGAAAAGCAAAGGTTTATTACTGACGGATTCTTGTCAGTAGGTTATATGTGGGTGGCTTGAAATTTAGATAAATGTGACTATTTTCAAGGAAATGGATAATTTATGTTGTGCTCTGTAAGGCAACAATATGTGGTACATATTGTATAACAGAAATTAAGAAAGTCTGATAGATATAAGATGTTGTATTACTACACGCCTCTTTTGGAAGAATGGTGCAACAATTCCTTTCCTAGTAAAATGTGGTCGTTTACTCACTTTCACAAATTACAAGGTGGGTTGAAAAGTCACCTCCTTGGCCGCCAAAGTGCTATGTTTCTGCAAAAAAAAAAAAAGGTTATAGTGCCTTGTAGTCCGTTCATATTTAGGCATTCACGCCAAATTTCAGTGCGATACTGCCCTAAGTTTTATTTTGACAGCTATTTGTTGTTGACGTGTTTTTCATCATGTTGAATATGGATAAAAATGATTTTCGTTCTCTCATAAAACATTATTTTTTGAGACGCAAAACGGCGAAGGAAATAAAAGAAAAGTTGAATAAATGTTGTGGGGTAAATGCTTCGTCAGATAACACCATTAAATATTGGTTTCGAGAGTTTCGTGATGGCCGCAACTCCACTACCGATCAAGTCCGCAGCGGCAGGCCCTCCCATACGGATACAGAGGACAATGTCAAAAATGTTCATGAAATGGTGTTGGCTGACCGGAAAATGAAGGTGCGTGAGCTAGCAGATGCCACAAAAATTAGTACTGAGCACACACGCCATATTTTAGGCGAGATTCTGCATATGGAAAAGTTCTTCGTGGACTACCTCGAAAAAAATAAAACCATCAACAGCGAGTATTACTGTGCATAACGTGCTAGCGATTAAAGGCCGAAATCACTATAAAACGGCCTCACATGAAGAGAAAAACAATTTTGTTTTTGCAAGACAATACGCCGGCGCACAAGCACATCACAACCGCGGCTAAATCAAGAACTTGCGGCTCCAATTGCTTCCGCATCCACCGTATTCATCCGATTTGGCTCTTTTTTCTTAATGTTTCAAGCTTATTGATGTCGCAATTAGCTTATTGCATGCTCTCAACTCGGTGTTCTTAATGCACTTCCACAGTTATTAACTGAGAGCTTTCGATGCCACACTGAAAATTAATTTGCGTTCATACTACGAAATCGGAGGTAGAACTAACAAATCTATTCGTTTTTTTCTGCAACGAAATAGATTTGTCCTTTTTAAGAAGCTACCTTGGTAATGAATGCCACACGCGCTACTATCGAAAGCACGAAGCATTTGTTAAAACAGAAAAAAAAATCGTTCATTGCACGAAACAATACAAAGAGCTACGAATATTTTGTTACCAACAAAAATGAAACATCCCTCTGGTGGTTGCATGATTGACTGACAGATCTATTTATATCGACTCAAAATGTAATTGCACAATAGAAGTGCAACCACGAGAAGTGGTTCAGCTTTTTTTTTTATGTTTCTAACACGGGGTTCGATCCTACATTCAGTTGCAAAAAAAGCCGAGCAAAATGTTGCTTCAAAAATTCGCCATGTTCAACATACTGTAACTTTCTCAATTATCAATATTTTTGGCTGAAAACTTGACAACATTATAACCTATGTATAAACCTAACCTGACCAAAATTTCATGTTGATAAGATTTATAAATTTGACTTTTTTATAACATATGTGAAAAAAGTACCATACCATACATATGTGAAAAAAGTATCATACCAATTTCAAAAATTCGTATTGCTGTGAAAAATTTAGGTAGCGTATTATAAATGTCACCATAGTCAAAAAAAATAAAGAAAATAATGTGGCCAAAATTTGAACTGTTTCCATTAAGTGGTTCGGAATACACCTAGCGTCAAAGTTTACGCACCAACATGAGTATTTCTCTTTTTCACCCGATATTAACCATGCTGAAATACACATGAGTTGTTACGCGTGAAATATCCCAAATAACTATTGTAACCCACGAAGAACTTAAAAATATGGCAAACAATATTAATTCGTTTGTGAAAACTACGTATACAGTATTATACAGTATTATTAGTCTGGCAAACTAAAAATGTCCTGATATTTTTCGTTATTTTTTATGAGGTTTTGTCTGGCAAATGTCCAACTTTGTCAACATTTATTTAAAACATTATTCTTTGTATTCTTTTGGTTGTAATTGGTTCATTTGCTTGAATATTTTTCATTTATTATATATTATGGTTGCATGTATGGTTTAAAGTTGTGTATTAATACTTAATACTTGGTTTTCTGTTGTATGCAAGGAGGCTTCTGTGAAACTATAGTATTTCCACACAAAAACACCAGGAAGTATTTCTTGTGAATGCACTAAATTGTCTTCTATTATATTTAGATGAGGTAATTTTCAGATTAAAGCCTGTCCACGTTAAATTTCGTACACTTTTCTTTCAGAGTAGATTTTGAATTATTTCACGGATCGTTGAAAGGTTTCACTTATATGGCAGCTGAATTGCTCCACTCTATTTCCTGGTACAACATGTTTAAATTCATGTTACTTCAGTAAAATGGCATCGAATCAAGTGGAAGTGTTCAAACGCATTTTGTACGAACGGCAGCAAAATCCGCATTTTGAAACTAAAACTATTGGAAAGTACCGTGTTTTGTATTTGCAAATCATTTGACCAGCGCTTGACTGTGGATCGGAATGTTGGAAGTTGAATAAATGGAAAAGTATAGTTCCGACAAATCGACAAGAGTATTGAGAAAAATCCTAATCTTTCTGTGCGGAATGTGGCTCGCAAAGCTGGGAAGTCAAATCATACGTACAAAAAGTGAAGCAGAGGCAAGTACTGAAAGCGTACTAGCGAAAAAGATGCCCAACCGTGATGACAAGCAAAATCTCTCTGCAAAAAGTCGGGCTAAGGAGCTTTACGCCATTTTTTTGCAAACATTCTCTTGTATCATAATGGACGACGAAACATACGTAATCGAAGACTTTAAACAGCTTCCGGGGCTGGCTTTTTACACCGAAAAGCAAAAGAACGCCGTTGCCGAGCATTTCCCGACAAAGAAGGTGTCCAAATTCCCGAAGAAGTATTTGATTTGGCATAGGTAGTGGTGGTCGAAAATCTAAAGGTTCCGTCACTACCGGTACTATCAATAAGGATATGTATAAGAAAGAATGTCTGCAAAAGCGGTTACTACCGTTTATCAGAAGCCACGACTCTCCAGCTCTGTTTTAGCCTGATTTGGCCTCTTGTCACTATGTGATATCCGTCCTGGAATGGTATAAGGTTCAAGAGGTCAAATACGTGCCAAAAACGGCCAATCCACCAAACTGTCCAGAACTTCACCCAATAGAGAAGTACCGGGCTCTAGTTAAACGGAAACTCTTCGAAACTAAGAAGAAAGCAAATGGTACCGATGATTTCAAGAGAAGATGGAGAATCGTCACGGCGGGCGTATCTGAGGATACAGTACGAATCCTGATGGCGGGTGTACCACAGAAAGTTCGAGAATTTTACAGAAACAAGGATTAACATCTTAACAAACTGTTTTAATGTAAATATGACACTTTTATTGTGAAATAAAAAATCGGTTTTGTTGAATTGTGTGTAAAAATATTTTGCTGCTATTATTTTGGTGTCTGAAATTTAACGTGGACAGGCTTTACCTCGCATCTTGCAGTAATGAGAATGTTGTCATTGTTATTGTATTCAATAGGTACCGATGTCTCATGATTCTGAAATTTAAAGTTTAATAACCTGTGCTCATAATCGATGGCGCACTTGAACTTTGTCAATAAATCTCGTCCAAGTATACCATAAGTTGGAATTGGAAAGTCTGAAGCGACTATTTGCAAATTGTGTTGAATGCCCAAATCCATTATCAAAGTGTAGTGTAGTGATAGTTACTGCCTAAGTTTCTTTCACGCCGTCTGTTTTACCGGTGATACGATAGTTCTTGATTCTATTTATTGCGTGGTAAGGGTGTATACTATTTCCTTTAATTATTGATATGTCGGCGCCGCTATCAACTATGAAAGATCACATTGAGTTGGTCATACCCACATACAAGTTAATAAAGTTTGCCGCATTCAGGTTTGTTGCGTATATTGCCTCTGGTGTGCATTCCATGGGCCGCATGCATTCTCTAAAAAAATATTGCTATTTCCCACCGCGTAGGTTTGCACTGGCAGGTTCTGTGTATGAGAAGATTGTGCTGGTGGATATTGCGCGCCTTGCGTTTGGTTGGTTTCATCCGCGCTTGCTTTATACATGCGGTGGGAGTTATTTTGTACTCCTCTGCCGCGCGCGTTATTCTGATAATGGATGTTATGATTTGGTTGCGTATTTCTGTTGGATTGGAAATTTCTGTTGTCTCTGTAGAAATTTCTGTTTTTTTCTGTAAGAGTTCCTGCTGATCCTAAATTGGGTTTGTTGATATCTTTGGTTTCGGCCTTTGAAATCGTAGTTTGAGGAATTAACACGGTCCCGATATTGTTGCATGTGATTGTTATGATAGGTTAACAGTTAAGCTGCATCAGTAGTAGAAGATGAGTTTTCCACCACCTTTTGAATTGCTTGCTTCACGTCGTTGAAATTTTCAGCTTTCAAGATAATTTTTGTTTCACTATTTGCTACCCCAGACGTGAGTGCTTCCACGCCTGCTTTGGTTGACATACGCTTTACAGGTAGGTTGCCCGCAACTGGTTACAGAGGACTTCGCCATTGTTACAGAAGCTGTCTGGCTCTCCCTGCTGTTTTATGGCTTTTAATTTTGCCAACAAATTTTCGGGTGTTATGGTTTCGGAACACCTTGATGTTACGTTCTCGACTAGTGCATCAATCGTAGCGAATTCATTCGGTAGTACTAATCGAGCCTTGCCTGTTAATCTTGTCCTAAGAAATTGCAAGTGGCAAGTTTTCAGTTTGTGTAAGTTCTTTTAACAAATGCACTTAAATTTCTATAAGAGCCGTCGTAAATATGTACGATTCCGGTCGCCGTCATGATATCGAACACTGTATTGCTACTAGTCATTTTGGTATGATCGTTCAATCGTCTACAAATTATGGCTGCTCTAGCAATAGTTTTAAGCTTAGGCTTCGTTTCGGAGAGAATTGTGGTATTTTTCAAAATTCTCAAACTGGCTTTGAATATTAATTTGAACGCTTCGTACGTTTCTATTTCGTTATTCCAATCCTTTGTGCTAAGTTTATGTTTAAAAGTAATTAATGTCGTTTTGTATTCATTTTTCCGGTCGTTTAAAATTTCAGTCTTTTCCGTAATACCCTGTAGGGTCCTAAGTCTACTTTTAATTTTTTCGATGTTGTTGTGTTCTATTTTATAACTTCCTCGATTTGTCGGAGCCGATTCATTAAATTTGAACTCGAGTAAAATTATGTATGTAAAAATGCTTTCTGTTGGCATTAACGATAATTGAAATCAGATTTGTTTTATTCTTATTTTGCGAGCATTAGCAATACGTTTTGTGTCCTTATATTAAATTTTTTATAAATTATTAACATAACTTATCTCTCGTACCATGTCGTTTATTCCTTCCTTCTGCGATTCTGCTAGATGATTGGCCATAGTCAGGTGCTGACTTTTCGCTGATTCCTTTTTGAAATTATTTAGCACTCCGCACTTCGGTTGTCTGTTCGATCTACTGCGCTTGTCGTTATCGGCAGGGTGGTTAGGGTTGGGGGGGGGGGGGGGGTTTGTTCTACACTTGTTCACGTTTAACGATCACGTTACGTTTTCGCTGTCGGTCGTAGCAGTATCAGTCCACTTATCGTTAAGCCTAGTATGCAGCTGGCAGAAAATACACGAAGCAATTTGGGCAACTGCTGCAGTATGGGTGAGATGTTAGTTTTCCTTGCGGAATTATCGAACGGAATATTATTCCACGGGGAAAACTGACAGCCCCATTTAGATTACATGGGCAGGCGTTACTAAAGTTACGAAGTTTATTCTTTTATTCAGCTGCATACAAGGTAAGTAATTCCGACAGTTAATGCATTTCTTGACCATTACTTGTCGTATCCTAATGCACATTACTTTTAAGCTGCATACTAGCCTGTAATAAACACTATCAAGCAGTATGCTGTTATTAACGTTGCAGCTAGCACCACACTAAGTATTGCGATATGATGTTGCACTTTGGTCATAATTCGTTTTCTTCCGCGAGAAGCATTATATGCGTTCTAATGTTCAATTTTTTGCGTTTTTCTTTTTGTGCACTGCATATTGTGGTTGTTCTCAGGTTATTCAAACTGGCTGCATTGTTCATGCGGGTCTCAGATTTCATTCGCTCATAATTTCTAAGCATTTTGCAGGCAAAGTACACTCGTCCAAAGATCACTACCATGAGCATAATATAGGCGATCAGCTCTGTAGACGACGCTGTTTTCCCACTGTGTTCTCTGCTTTCAGAATTACTTGCATTGATAATGCTCACTATCTTGTCGTGACTGGATAGAGGTTCTTCTTTTGACTCACTCGAACCAATTTTTGTACAATTTGGCTATTTGAAGCAAAACTTAATTTCTCAATTTAATGGGTGCCCGCGCTTTAACGGGCCAGATTTTCGCGATTTGGCAAGTGCTGCAGAAATGTCGTGAATATAACGTGCCGACATATTACCTTTTCATCGATTTCAAATCAGCTTACGATACAATCGATCAAGACCAGCTATAGCAAATAATGCACGAATATGGATGCATAGAAAACTGACACGGTTGGTCAAAGCAACGATGGATCGAGTGATGTGTGTCGTCTGAGTCTCAGGGACACCCTCGAAATCCTTCAAATCATACGATAACGGTTGAGGTAAGGTGATGGAGTGTCATGTTTGCTATTTAACATTGCATTGCAGGGTGTGATTCTGCAAGCGGGGATAAATATGAGTGGTACGATCTTCAGGAAGTCTGTTTAACTTTTTGGCTTCACCAACGACGTAAATATCGTAGCAAGTAACTTTGGGACGATGGTGGAAACATACATCAGACTTAAAGCTGAAGCTAGTAGGATTGGGCTTGTGATTAATGCGTTGAAAACAAAATACATGAAGGGAAGAGGCTCACGAGAAAACAATGTAAGCCTCCCATAACTAGTTCAGATTGACGGTAATGAAATCGAGTCGGTAGACGAATTCATATATCTAGTCTCATTGGCGACCGCCGATAACGACACTAGCAGAGAAATACAAAGGCACATTATGGCTGACAATCATGCTCACTTCTGGCTCCGAAGGACGCCAAGATCGAACAAAGTTCGCCGAACTAGAAAGTTGACCATCAACAAGACATTATTTAGACCGGTACTCGCGGGAGACCAACGCGCCTTTGATGTTTCTGAACGGAAAGAGTTGCGTATGAGCTACGGTGGAATGCAGATAGAAGACGTAACGTGGATGAGGTGAATGAGCCACGAATTTCATCAGTTGCTTGGAGAACCTCCCATCGTCCTGTTCATTTTCATTGGACACTGACATCTGTTTGCAATGCCACAATATTTAACAGGTTGATGAAAATGCATCATACAGTAGCTTTCGTTCTCCGTTACCTCGACATTCTACATCGGAAGTAAACGAGCTTGCCATTAGCGTTGGGCGTCCTTAACCAGGAAAAACTTAACATGTGGTAAATAGCCTCCGCAGAGTCCTATCCTGTCGAAATTACCATACTGAGTGCGACACAAGGTTCACCAAATGTGTGACATTCTTGCATTTAGAAATCGAGTTCTATTCACAAGTTTTGGCCGTTTCATTATAATGATGGTATTATACGTATGTGAAGCTGAATCGGTGCTGCAGTTTCCGTGTCGTTTGAAGCAAAGTAGCGGAACAATTGTCAACGAAATGTGCCAACTATTAAGAAGTCGCCAAATTTTGCAATCTCTTTTGGAAGTATCTAAAGAATATATAATGCGTCCTGTGAAAAAAGCTTCTCCAAATCCGGCACTAATGGCCTCACTTCCTTCAGCACGCCTACTATCATTCGTTCTACCTTTCGCTTACGTTGGTATAGACTATTTTGAACCGGTTTTTGCCAGAGTTGAAAGAAATCAGGCAAAACGATGGAGTGCTGGATTTACCTGCCAGACAGTTCGTGCAGTTTACATTGAATTTATACACAGTCGCACGGCCGATTTATGTATTATGGCCGTCCGTTGATTCATCACTCGCCATGGCTCATCAGCTCAAATCTACAGTGACAACGATACGTGCTTCCAAGGTGCAAGCAGGGACTTCCAACGTATGGCCGTGAATACGAATGAAGTGATTGCGAGCTCTCAGACTAAATGATTGTTCATCCCACTAGTCACGCCTCATATGGGGGGAACATGGGAACGTCTTGTACGCTCCGTAAAAGTTGCCATCGGCGCGGTAACAGACGCCCCTCGAAAACCCGATGATGAGACTCTCGATACGATCCTTGTCGAAGCAGAGTTTATAATTAATTCAAGACCACTAACCTACATTCTCCTAAATTCAGTGGAAGAGGAATCACTAAGCCCTAACCATTTTCTGCTGGGCAGCTCCTAAAGATATTACCCTCGGAGCCGGTCATGCCATGAACGGCCTTAAGAAGCAGCTGGAAGCTAGCGCTAATGGATTTGCGATGAGTTTTGGCGTAGATGGGTGAAAGAGTACTTGCCAGTTAAAGCCCGTCGTACAAAATGGTTCGAGGAAACTCATGATCTGAAAGTCGGAATCCTTGCCTTGATAATTGGTGGGGCGACACAAAACCAGTAGATCCGTGGAAGAGTGGAACGGATCATTCCGCACGGGATGAACGAGTGCGCCAAGCTTTAGTTAGGACATCTGCCTGAGTTAATCGGAGAGCAGTTGTGAAGCTTGCGGTTTTTGACGTTTTGAAGGAAGGTTAACCCACACCTGAGGGCCAGGTTTTACGGGAGGAGGGATGTAACATCGAGATCCTCCGTCGCTACTCAACTATGCTCGATCAGCATGACTGTCCACACAGTACCAATAAAAAAATATTTTGTATTGAAGTATACCAATCAATCTTACTTTCTGAAGCATAATATTCCATAAGTGTCATAGTGATATTAGGCAATATTTCGTAGATGATCGTTAGGTAATAGGTACTTCAAGCTATATATATATATTTTTTTCTGTTGGGTGTATTATCACTGCGACCATTATTTTGATCTATTGTGATACACAACTCATTTTTTTATACCATTATAGAATGATAAACTACTATGAGCAGTAACCATCATCGCATGATATAGGATATTATCCCAGTAAGGAACACTGTGTCGTACAAAACGCACTACCTTACGAGGACATATAGACCATATTTCAAAGGGCTTTAAAAGCCTCTTATAGAAAAAATGTTCTCTTATGCTAAAATATGCAGCAAAATTGCACAATAAATGTTCAGAGGTTTCGCATTCCTCATAACAAAAGTGACAAATACCATCTCCGACTTTATCCATTAGTTTTAGATGATATTTTACCATACAATGTCCTGTAATTTAGGCCTGGGTAAGTGCACAGGTCGTTTTTTGACAAAACGAGAAGCTTTTGTGTATTCGATATGATAGGCGTAATGAACTTTTTAGACTGCCGGGCGGTGGTGATTATATTCCAGTTTGTAATCACCAGCTTCTTTTCCCAGTTCTTGAGTTTCATTTTGATTGTGCATGCAGAGACTCCGCAAGAGACTTAGAAGATCCAGCCCTAGCTAGTTCATCAGCTCTTTCATTGCCATCGATTCCACAATATCCAGGAACCCAGTAAAGATTAACTGTATTATTAATACATAGCCGTTGAAGTAAAATGAGACATTCCCATACTAGTTATGATGCAGTGTAAAAGATTTCAATGCAGATAAAGCTGCTTGACTATCAGTGAAGATACATAAATTTGCATGTTTATATTTCCTTTCTAAGCAAAGGGCAGCACATTCCACAATTGCTTGAATTTCAGCCTGGAAGACGGTTGGCCATCTACCCATTGATACTGAAAATTTAATTCCAGGACCTGCCACCCCAGCTCTTACTTGATCATTTTGTTTTGACCCATCAGTATCAGTGCGTATAGAATACGATAGGTCCAGGACGTATTTGTGGTCTTCTCGCCACCCAAACAGTGCGGTCTGATTCTATCACATTGAACAAGCGAATAAAGTTGAAATGCGTTTCCGTCCAGTCGTTTTTGACTGTAAGTAATGGGTTAATTTGAATGTCATTTAAAATACTTAAATGTCTTCTGATGTCCCCATCAAGGAATACCATGCTATATTACGAACCTTACTTAATTTGCGGGATTTGCTGTAATACAAAACTAAACCCGACGAGATACATAAAGTTCAAATAGACACACTGGAATCAGAGGTATCCAAATAGAATACATATTCTATTCCCATCGAGCCTGTAAGTAATGTATACATACCTGAAAGGACAAAGAACGTGAAATAGAGCTTATTCAAGGTAGAGAAACCTTTAAAGGATATCCGTGACTGGCCTTTATAAATAGAGGTTTCACCAAAATTTGGACATATTCCTAGGGTAAGAAGATCGAAGGAAATAATTAATAAAACGTTTATTTTAGCTTAAAGCTTACCGCAACAAAATCTATGGTTTGCTCAAAAGAATTGAGAATCCCCTCACGGTCCAAAATAACAGGTATTGAAAATTAATATTTGTGGTACATTCTTAAGCGATTGATCTTTAAATTCACAGAAAAAAAATAATTAATTTTAACAAGCGCGTAAAATTTCCCCTCGTTTAATTCCAAGCCAAAGGAGGCGTAAACAACGAAATTGTTTGCAATCTCTCATGCGCCATACAACAATGTTTGCAATCTTTCATACAACAGGCTAGATTCAGGCGTTATCTGACTTAAATTTACATGGAATATCCCATTATTTTTTGCCAAATCTAGCATTCCCTTTAGGTGCATTACATAACGCAGAAAATTCAATGTTTCAATGGTTTTTATCTGTTTTTTATTAAAAGCAGCATGGTAACTAATGGTTCACGTTTACAAAAAAACACATTTACGAGCATATTAGTAGAGCGATTGTGATTGGAAAACTAGGAAATTTTAAATTGGCATCTCGCTTAATTACTTTAAAAAGAAATAAAAAGAAACTGAAAAACTTTTCAAACTATACTTGTATACGCGAGCCTATTCCTTGCAACGCGCTTGCACTAGAAAAAGCTTATCCTTTGACAGATAGGCTTATTTCTTCTGCGATTTACAGACTTCTTCAGTGTCGAGTGCTGGATTTGAGCGGAATACGGCAGTAGGTATAGTATTTATAATAGATGTGTCTGTACCTCAATGTTTGTGCAAGTGCCTCAATTTGAGCCTTTTATGTGCTATTTTATACCTGACACATGACAAATCATCAGGCAACAACAAACAGCAATGAGACTAGTGTTTTCAAATTGGTTCGCTGTTGTAGAACCCCTTTGTCAGAAGTACACCTTGCAGTCTGAACTTTGCAATACATTCATGTGCTTTTCATTACTTCAATATTTGTTTTTGTGTTTTGATTCGCTGTATGATTTTGACAGAATATGTTTGGGTGTGTTCATGTGAGTTACGTTATTAGCTTAATCATTAATTAAGCTGGTTATAATCATTAAGCTTAGCAAACAGGTAGGAACCGATGCGCTGGTACTTCCTGAGCAAAATACTATATCCAATTTCTTCTTGACTATCCAGCCGCTGCCAGAGGTGCATACCCGATCAGTGGGTAGCCTTGTGTAGTGTGATGCTTGCGTGATTGAGGAGATTACCTAAAATACCTACGAATAGTTGATGGTCTATTGTTATTATTAAATTTTTCTTATATTCTAGAAATTTTTGTCGTTTTGGTCCATTAGTGTCAATTTTAATTTTCCTAGTTTTTCCAATCGAAACTAATGGTGCTAATTTCACCCGTATGCTCATTATGCCCCTAATACCCCTACATCTAACAACGCGGATGACCAATAAACAAAGTGTGAGTGTCATTCTATCCATCTCCTGTCCTTGCGCTAGAAAAGTTCCATTCTTCATCTCTATCTTCGTGTTATCGTTAATGCGCAACCGACTATCGACCAAAGAGAAACATGTTTATTGTCTCCGTTTATCTTCGTCGTCGTCGCGTCGTAGGGAAACAGCTGGGTAATGAATTTTTGAATCTTCATGAAAATATCAACTCACCCTGAAGCAACGCCAGACGGTGGCTCGTTCCATGGCAGTCCGTTCCCTGACAACGCCGGTTCTGCAACAAGGCTGGACAGTGTTTGCCACCGTTTCGTGCTTTTTGCTGGACTGTTCTGTTGCGGGACGCGGTTCCGGGACCGCAGGGTTCGTCGCATTCGTTCCACGGGCCCCACTCGCTGACAACACAATCGATCACTAAATGGAAATGAAACAGACATATAACACCGGATATTAGACGGCTGGCGTTTGTGACGGTTCAGCAATTATTGAAGCTGGGAAATATGATGAATTGTTTTCGGCTGGGGTAGTGATTTATGCATTCGGAGGATATGGGTTATTTTGAATTCAATTCGCTCAGTGAAATAAATTTAATAAAAATGTATGATGTGATCCTAAAGCCATTACTTGACGTAATATAATAATTGAAAATTAGTTCACTAGCCACGTAATAATACTTCAACAAGAAAGGGTCAATTCATTACTGAGGATGTGCCTCTAGAACACTTAATTGAGAGACAGAAATAAAGTTAAATAGCCAACAATAAGCATTGAAACGCAAGGAAAACGGACTAAGGAACACTCAAAAAACCGATGGAATGCACAAAAAAATAATTAATTTTAACAAGCGCGTAAAATTTCCCAAAGGAGGCGTAAACAACGAAATTGTTAGCAATCTTTCATACGCCATACAACAATGTTTACAATCTTTTAGACAACAGGCTAGATTCAGGCGTTATCTGGCTTATATTTACATGAAATATTCCAATACATTCTTCCAAATCTAGCATTCCCATTATGTGCATTAGATAAAGCAGAAAATTCAATCTTTCTTTTTATCTGTGTACTAACTTAACCTGTTCTCGTTCAACGCATCGAATTAATAAATACAAGTGTGGGAAAAACTTATGTAAAATGAGTGCAAACCTGATGTCACAAATTCCGAATCGTTTCGTTAAAATCGAAGTGGTTGACGAGGTCGTATCTTATGCCATATTAATCGTAACTGATCAATCAAGTTGTTAAAGCTGTGTTTAGATTGGGAAACATTTGGGAACATGTACCATACTACACTGTAGAAACATGTTCCCAGCGTGCGATATTATTTAGTCTCTTGTTACCTCTTGTTGCCGCTTTATTACCAGCGTTCACGTTTTCACGTGAGAAAACATTAATAGTTTCGGTAACGATTATTGCAGAGCAGCATATAGGAACTTTCATTGCAGACTAGAATTGTCATGTACTATAATGATAATACTGAGGGAAAACTTGATTGACGACAACAAATCGCCTGTCCAAATGATGCCTGAATAATCAGTTCTTTAGCATGTGGCCGAAGTTGCTACGCAATATTGCTACATGTCGCCAAATTTTTGCCAACCTAAATACCCCTTGAAAACACTTTTCGGTTAGACCCACCAAGAACCACCACATTCCATTTTCTCAGTTTTTTTCCCTACCGCTTGAGTTTTAGAATATGGATAGAATGCCAATGGAACCTTTACTCTAATTTTATCCAAGTCTTCTTATCGAACACATAATTTTTTTCTCCTCATGTCAACGCTGCGTGAAATGAACTACTGTTGCTTACATTTGAGTCATTTATGGCTTGCCTTGGCAACATTCAAACTCGTAACTTTTGCGGAAGAGGTGTGAATTTAAACGACCAAACTGTGGTTCTCCCCTATGAGAACGTTATCAGAACCTTACTCTATATTTAGTTGATGCCATTCGAATAATACTTCCCATAAGCATCTATGGACCAGGTGGGAATAGGTTCGTTACAGGAACCAATCGAAACAATTTCTGAAGAATATTAAGAAATCGCAGCAACCCAATGTAAAAGTTTTCCAACCTCAGGTTTCACTTTAGAGCGGTTCAAAATGATGATTTGAAAAATCACTTAGAATTTTTGAAGAATCACTTTTAAGAAGCTATAGTGATTTTACATGCTAATCTTTAATCACTTGTAAGTTGTGATTAAAGTTTGGCTTAAGAAATATTCGTAGTTTCTTGGATTTACGCCTTCAAAAAATAGAAACCGTGATGCAAATTGGCTATGACGGTGTTCAATTTTGGATTTTAGCGTGCAATCGTAGCTAAATGAACTGCAAATTTGGAAGAATGTTGAAGACCGGATTAAGAATCAATTGAGGAGTATCAAAAACGATACATTGAACCACTCTAATGTACACATTACAGCATCGAAGAGCTAGGAGAACGTTTATTTTTATCGACACTGATATCATCTCGCAACCTTCGATGAACACTCTAATCTACTGTCGAACGCTATTCAGACTAACTCGCAACGAAATGGTTACCATTCCTGTATTATTATTTTTATTATTATTATCATCATCATAGTTTTGAAGCCGAGATGACTATTACTGTTTAGTTATTTGTAGATCAGTTATGTCAAAGAAAGAAATGTAATAATTAGAATTGAAAATTTCACGGTACGATCTCATTTCAAAAGTTGGATTTTGCATCCCTACATTTTAATTTAGAATCAAATGTAACGTGCTTGTTATGCCGTTGCTGGAAAGAAATTTTCTGCTATGCCAATAAAAGTCAAATAATGAGAATTGTTATTTTCACGCTTTTTCATTATCATGTTCTGTCTCATTCAGACCAAGACATTCGTTCAGGATTTTTTTTTTCAATGTACCAAAGTGCTCATTGCAAACTTACACACGGTAGGCCAAATGTTTTCGAGAATCAACAAAGTCTCAATGATTGTACAACAACTTTCGACCGGAGACAAACAAAGGCAACAACAACGCCACAAACGACGATGAAGGCAAACGGAGGCAAAACTCACCTCATTACCCTTAATTGCAGAGCTGTAAATCTGCTCGTTTGGCCTCCACCCGTCTTCATCACTGGGAAACTTCTACTGATTTCAAATTATTCTCTGTGCCACCCACATAGAGGACAGGCTGTCTTATGTTACAGTATGCTGTTGGAAGCAGGTACACTGTAGTTGATATTTGCTAACCTATTTGCTTCTATCGTTCCGAATGTACGATTTTTGTGATTGCCGATCCTTGTGGATGTGCTCGTAATGTAACGTAACGTAACGACGTCAGAAAGCATAGTATGGTAATCTACACAATCTTAGAGACATTGTTATACCATAAGAAGATTCAGAACATATATTCCTCATATGTACACAACATATACTTTGGAAATGCAAATTGTTGAAACACTATTAAAAATAAATGTTAATGTCCATTAAAAAAATCAAGGTTGTAGAAAAATTTGGAATAAAAAACTTATTAAAAAATCTGGTCAGTTCTTTGAAAAATCTAAACACATATCTGTTTAGTCATTACTTCTGTTCTAATATGCTACAAAAACGAGGAAATGCCTCTTATTGAACCTTATTTAACCTTGAAGCCTTATGTAAATTTTAAATGTGGGGTGACAGATTTGAAACGCCAATGTGTTCGGGTATAAGCCCCCTGGACTGGTTTATTAGTAAATAGACAATTCCTTAAATTCGAGTAAATTCCCAATTTTTTAAATCTACTACAAACTGTAGCATTCAATCTGCATGATGCATCAGTCACACGAAGTGTCCACACCGCATGTATTCGACTTTCAACGATTTACACCAAACTTGGAGGATTTATTCATCTGCTACCCATACGCTCCATGCAAAATTTCAAAAAATAATATAGAGAGAAGTCTACGAGAGGGGAGGGGGGTCTGAGATTTTCAAAAATGAGTCTACGTGGCTTATAAACAGGCCTATGAAAAACCCCACTTTTGTGCCGATTGGACCATCCCTCGGCCCATGGGTCCACTCCCATTTTTAAGTTTTGAGAAGAATACATATCCGAAATCAATATGTCTGAAAACAATCTGTTGAATGTTATTTAAAAAAAATTGTTCAAAAAATCCATAAAATAAAAATTATGGGCGGCAGTGTTCCCAAACATGCTTTTTTTCACATTTAAAAAATTTAACTGCGTTTTCCGTCATATGGTTATCATTTAATTTGGAACATTCAAATGTCATCGTGTTTCTCACACTTTTAACGTAGAAAATTGAAACCTAAAGGTATTTTGAGCCGCTCTGGACCTACAGCATTTTGAAACGAGAAAGTCCATATAAATCAGTTTTATTGGCAATAACCAAACTTTCTTTTGCCAATATCTAAGCAACTAACATGTTAAATTCAGAAAAAATAAACAAAGTTCTGTTAGTGTAACTTCTCCATTGTAAATAACTGTCATATTGAAGTTGTCACATAGATCATTTATCAATGAAGACCGGTTGTCATCGCACAGTTCTCCCCAGCCTGTACAGTGAGAGTTAAAATCTCCCTTGATCAACCGTGGAGTACGAAAAATCGAACAAATATCTGGAAGTTGTTTTCGGTTTATTGAGGTTCTAGGAGGAATATAAACAGAAGCAGAGAAAGGCTTTTATTTTTAATAACAGCCTGACATGCGACAACTTCAATACCTGGAATTGGAGGAAAATTCACTCTATAGAAGGAGTAGCACTTTTTGATCCTCAAAAGTACTCCTCTTCCACGCGAATCCTCACGATCAAGACGAATTATATTGAAATCATGCAACGGAAGATCTAATTAGGAAAAGAACCATGTTTCACAAAGAGCGAATGCATCACAACCGGTATTGTGAGCTAAAAATTTGAAAGATTCCAATTTAGGAACTAGACTTCGACAATTCCAATGCAGAACAATGATCAAATCCCCGACCTGGGTGACTTTAGGAGACACGTCAACATTTGGTGTCAAGGATGAATCATTCTCCAACAAATCATCCATGACTCACCCGTGGGAGCTTTAAACGCTCAAACACTGAAACAATGACAACATAGATACAAAACTAAAGCTAAATACAATAAAACAAAATGAAATTACAACGTTTTAAGGAGAGAAAAAGAGAAACAAAAAACTAATCTTATATGTATTACTGAGCTGCTGCTGCCGGGTGACGAACGTTGGTGAGGTGTGAAGCGCAATGAGTGTGATTCGATGAACCGTTCCAGAAGATGAAATGGAACGAATAGACTCTATCACTTGATAGGCTGCTGGTGTGTGTGATCACGCAGAGATACTGTGAAAAATGGCTTGATGGCTGCCAATTGCAATTAATTACTTATCATTATAGCACTGTTTAAACCACAGTTTTTCTTTATCAGAAAATAAAAACTCGACCAGAACCGTGGTGGTTATTATACCGAGAATAAACAAACTGAATTTCAACTAAACGAATTGCGAAAACTTCGAAAACTACGGAGCGTGGAAGAAACAAACTTTACTGTTTGCTTGTACACTGGGCAATGTATGCGAGTATAGTTGAAGATTGAAATTTACTGCTCCGCGTTTTCTATAGGTTGTACGGAATCAAATTGCACCACTTTTAAATGGCTGTAACTTTTTACCCGTTGGGTATTTTCTATTGAAATTTTGGGTGGAATTAGTTCAATGTGTAGTTGTTTACGCTGTTTCACTAGCAGATGTGCAATCGTTGCGAAGATGGAGTCGGAAGAACAGCAGCGGCGCAAAGAAATTTTGCGCATGTACCTCGAAAATCTGGATCTTTCTCATCGTACCATCAGCAGGAAGCTGGGAATGGTACATTCTACGGTGTCTGGTGTTTTAAATCGGTACCGCGAACGAATGACCGTCGATCGGAAAGAAAAAAATGGCAAAAATGGATCTCCGTATTCTGTTAAGGATCACAAGCGTGCAGTTCAAGCTTTCATGAGGAATTCCAAGAGTTCAGTTCAAGATGTGGCGAAGAATCTGAATCTAACCAAAACTTTCGTGCAAGATGCGAAAAAACGTAAAAGACTACACACGTACAATGTACAATGAACGGCAGAATAAGGTAGGTAAAACACGTGCACGGAGGCTCTACACCCAGATGTTGACGAAACCACATTGCTTCGTTATGGCTCATAAGACGTATGTAAAAGCAAACTTCCGGCAGCATCCGGGGCTCCAGTTTTTCACTGTTCATCATAACTTCGATGTCCCTGAGGACGTTAGAAAGCAGAAGATGTCAAAGTTTGCCAGAAAATATATAATTTGGCAAGCAATTTGCTCGAGTGGAAAGCGGAGCACCCCATTCGTGACAACTGGAACGGTCAATGAGCAGGTGTACCTACAGGAATGCTGCCAAAAGCGTCTACTTTCTCTTTTAAGGTTGCACGATGGTCCTACGATTTTCTGGCCGGATTTAGCCTCGTGCCATTACTCGAAAGAGGTTTTGGAGTGGTACAAGGCTAAGGAGGTCAATTTCGTGCCAAAGCATCTCAACCCCCCGAACGCACCGGAACTGCGGCCAATTGAAAAGTACTGGGCCATCATGAAGCAGGCACTTCAGAAGCATCCTAAGGAAGTGAAATCGGAGGAAGATATGAAGAAAAAATTGATTGTCACGCAAAAAAAGTTGGTCCAAATGTTGTACAGGACCTTATGAGTAGTGTTAAGAAGAAGGTTTGTGCATTTGGAAATGGAATTAAAATTGACATGGGAAAATATTCATAACACGTTTTATTTTACTACCTGAAAGTTTGAAGATGATTGGTTGAACGGGCGAATTTTGCCGAATATTTGTGTGTGTCGCAATTTGATTCCGTACAGCCTTTATAAGTGAAAATTAATTAATAATGGAAATAAATAATTGCAATTAATTGCACTTATGGCATTAATGGTAATGATACATTTAACAATTGAAGATTTTTTTTTATATGGTCCAAAATCACAAATAATCAAATGCGAATATTAAAAAACTAAATATTATTACATTAGATTTTAGTTTTTTATTTTATTTTAAAGCAATTTTTTCTAAATTTTTCAAATTTTTTTTTTTTCTTTTTTAAATTTAAAAAAAAAAAATTTTTTTTTTTTTTTTTTTTTTTTTTTTTTTTTTTTATTCTTTTGTGTGGGGGGTGTGTGTTTTTTTTTTTTTTTTGATATTTCCCCAAAAAAAACAACTTTTCAAAATAATGGTTTTTATATCAGGTATGTGTAAACAAAGAAAACCCTTATTCAAACTACTGCTGTCGATGTTGTCCGGTTATCTACAACTTTCAGATGCCTATATATGTAAAATAATATTTTAGAAACACTTCACGTGTTAAGAATGGGTTCATAATTTGTTTAGCCAGCAGTGTATTTGAATTGGTTTTTGTCGCCATGTGCCAATATTTTGCAATACAAAATGAGATTTTGAAATTTTACTCATACTTATCTCCACAGTTTGGACCCAACATGAGCCTGTAATGATTTAGTGTTCTTGAAATGCATCAGAAATCTGTTTTTTTTTTTTCATATATTAACATAAAATTACACATTTTTTTCTTTCTCAAGCTCAGAAACAATGCTTTATTCTTATTCTTTCTTAAGATTTTTTCATGGGCGCTTATGTTTTTAGAAGTAGAACACAATTTTGGTCCATAACTCTGATAGCGTGCTGAGAATACACATAATGTGACAAGATTTTGATTTCGTTTCAATTCTCTCTATGTTTTGTTGATAACGATGTCCATGTTAAAAAAGTTTTCCAACTTTAAACGAATGGAACACGCTTATTATTACCGCTACTTTCCTTCCTTTGGGCACTCAGATGCTCCTTGAAGGTTCTTATTTCATGAAACACAGTTGTATTTGCAATTCCAAGCTTCATCCATCCTGTGAATTATGATTATAGGTGCACATTTTTTTTCACGGACAATTTCTTGTTTCGACGGTATAACTGGAATGACTGTATGAATAACTATGAAACTTGAGAGACGTAAACAATACACTATGAATAAGATTTGCTCAAATTTTTAAGTTTTTACTAACACGGTTCAAAAGTGTCAGAAGATCTCCTGTTTGCCGTTTTAATCGAATACACCCTTTAGATGGCCAGGTTTTAGTTATTTTGGTTTGAGATAAAGTCATCATCTGACGTAGTTCACACGTCGTTTCACGTTGTTTCAAGATGTAATTCTTCTTGATGTCACTTTCACGCCCTGATTGTTGAAATGAGCTGTACAACAAATACTGTGTAAACTGTACCGTAAAAAAAAAAAAAAAAAACAACACTTTGCTCGTTGGGACGTCGGTTAATCGTTCGATTAATTCTATAGGGTTACTGCCCCCATATTAATCTCATTGTTCCTATATTCATCCTACGATGAATCAAACAATTGGGCAGTTGAAGGATCGGTTTCGTTTTCTAATAATGTTTGCTTACGTTAAATAACTACAACAAACATTTCTAACTAATTCTGTCACGTGTATATCGTTTTATTTCAAGTAGGATGAATTGCAAAGTGATGAGATTAATTTAGGTACATCTTGCCTACATTAGATATTGAAAAATGTAACTAATTAATTGGGGAGACAACGACAAAATGTATAGAATGAACTTTTAAACATTTGTGTCCTATGAGGTGCTGTTATCGATGAGCTTTTATAGTGAAAAAAAGCTTACCCGCCGTACTTCGTCCCACCCAGAATTGTTTAACCCCTGTACAAAATGTACAGAGAATCGACGCCAAAGCCTGGGTGTGTTCGTCTGTAAACAGAATACTTCTAAATATCAAACGGCCCATGGCTGAACTTCACCAGCCTCATAGTCTGCGAAGGGTGCGCACCTCTTTTTCTTGTATTACGTGATTGGTCTGCGAGAATTTTCACTGGACTGCATGTCCAAAATTCTTATGACGTGCCCATTGCAGTCGATCGATTTTTCTTGTATGTATAATAGGAGGTTTTCTCAGAAACTCGTGTAATTCCAGAGTTGTTCGCCACACATCAATGTCTCAACTGGTCAACTTCGTAGTACGGCGAACGCTGTTCGATCATAGTGTCCTTCAGAGTTCAAAGATTACACGGTTTGCAGCCACAATGCGTCTTTATATATTTCTTTTGGTGTCGTTATTGGTAGTCACTAATGAGAACAGATACACGAATTCATCTACCACCTCGATTGCATCACTGTTCATTTGAACTCGAGATGGGAGGCTAACGTGATTTTTTTTTCTTTTCTTATACTTTGTTTTCGATTTTGCATTTATATCAGGTCCATTGTCTGAAATCTGATGTTCGTTTCAGTCATCGTCTTAAAGTAATGTGTTGACAGTGAAGCCAAAAAGTTGGACTTCCTAAAAATTGTACCACTCGTGTCTATCTCAGCTCCACACATTTCAAACCAATGTTAAACAATTAACACAAATACCCATCATTTTCCCCTTCCTAGATTCAAAAGGACTCGAAACTCGAAGGATGCACATTGCACGAACCATCGTTGATTTGATAAATTGCATCAGTTTATTTGGAAATCCATATTCCTATATAATTTGTCAAAGCTGGTCTCCATCGATTGTGTCGTAAGCTAATATGAAATCAATGAATAGATGATATGTGGACGCGTTTTAATGGGCAATTCTGCAAAACGTACTGTCCCGCTGTATGTTTTCCCTTCGAACTCCATTGCAATTAGTGACACACGGTAGCAAGACATTGATAGAGTAGCTTACAGGTGACAATTAGCAGCATAATTGCGCGATAGTTGCGGCAATCCAGTCTCGCTTTTAGTAAATGAGACACAAGATACTTTCCACGCACTCTTCGTCTCAAATCTTGGCAACTACCCAGTGAAGCGCCTTTTCCCCGTATTTCAGTAGCTCACATGGAAGTTGATCAACACCAGCAGCTTTTTAGTTTTTAAGGAAACAATTACCTCTTCGATTTCCTTGAAGGTAGTTGTCAGAAGCCCATCATCATCCGCCCATGTTCGTATAGACAATGACAGACCGTTGGTTATGAGTTTTTGAATTTTTCCTTTCTAGGGCTTATTTTCAATTCTCCATGATGATTCTGGATCTGCTTCGTTTTTTTTTTCTTTTATGAGCCATCGTCTGACTCCAATCTCACACTCTTCAACTAATACGCTACACCATCTCACGCACTCATAAAATTTTTGATGCAAATTCTAGGGTTTTTTTTTTCATTAGGGCGAATCTACAATTGAGAGATTCTCTCCGGGCTCGCTCTCTTTCATTCATTACAGCGCCATTATAAAACTTTCGAGGGATTCTTTTGTACAGATCGAAACACAACAGTGCTGGCTAGCTTACTCTACAAATAGTAGAAAGAAAAACGTAAAGGTGATCGGAATATGAATGAAAGAGAGCGAGTCTCTCAATTGTAGATTCGCCCTAATGAATAAAAACCCTAGAATTGATGTGTTGCATTTGATGATGATGATGATGATGAAGATGATGATGATGATGATGATGATGATGATGATGATGATGATGATGATGCAATACTACCTTCCATTGTAGCAAGGTAACTTTCCATAGAAGTGAAATAATCTGAAAAACGATTTGATCAGGATTCTATTGTTATATGTGATCATCAAGCTCCTGTATGAAGGTCCAAAAACGTTTGGGCGGGCCTGCAAGCAGAGACTCTAACGCGAAACCCGCGAATATAGGGAAGAGAGCAAAGTTTACACTCACAGCACTACCCGAGCAGAACACAAAAGCATATGAATACCTAATTTTGATCTTGAAAACTGGCCTTGGTATTAAAGAGCTCAGGTTAAGAGGTAAAATAACTAAGCAAAATACCTAAGAATTGCAAGCAAAATATCTCTCGAATAACTAAACTTGATATTTTGGATACCTGGGTAAGTATCTGGTCGCCTTAGAGGTATTATTTCGGTATTGTCTTACCTCAATTTGGTATTCGCATGACATTGTGGGAACAATTTTATGGTATTATCCTCAGGTATTTTACCTCTTAATCTGAGCTCATAAATACCAAGGCCAGTTATCAAGTTCGATTCGGGTAGAATCGAACCCTCGATTGACAGAATAAACCCAATAGATGGGGTCGAAGAGCCCACCCTAGTTCCGCGAAATGTTAACAATAGGGAGGGGGCAGTCTCATGCAAATCCAAATCGTTTCACTTGGATGCCCTGATGGTTCCTCCTTTTCCCCGTTATATGTTATGTAATATTTAGTATATTTTGAGCACAAAAAATTAAAGTATCATTATAGACAATAATGCTAATTTATTCAAATTTCAAACTTTTGTTTTGGCTTTATTATGGTGATTTTCAGGTTCATCACCTAAATTTCGAAATAGATTGATGCATCTAATGGATTGTTACTGAAAAATAAATATAAATTAGATATGTATAAATATCCTACTAGTCATGGGAAAGCTGAAAACAGAATTTCTCATTCCAAATATCAAAGATAAAATTTCAATAAGAGATATTATTTTATAAGACATGTTGTAATATTTTTTCTGCAGACTGTTCTAGTAACCTTTCAAAGATAGTAATTGTAGTGATCAAAGAGTCCGTTTTGATGATTTCGGAAATAAATGGCTTATCTTACCATAATACCACAATACACAATATTAAAATATAATCCTACATTGCTTATAAGCACATGTCAGTCTTTTATGAATATAGTAGTTGAAGTTCAGAAATGGAAATTAAATTAAATGTTATGCTAAAATGCTGAAAAACAAAATGAGCCTTTGATGCTGGTCATGTTGCTCCAGGCTCTTACATGTTTTTGGAATGCAAAATATACAATATGATTTAAAAGTACACGATCTTCAGTCGCACCCCCTCAGTTCGCTATTGTCATATTAACAACATTGCCCAGGCTACGCCACCAAGCGTCTCAATGTTTCAGCTGGCAGTCTTTTGTGATCATATGACTCGTGGAGACGTGAGGTAGGAACTTCTGAGGACCAGAGGTCGGTCGCACCCTCCTTCGAAGTTGTCAACTCACCATTTGAAGCCCCAAATTGATGTGTTGCATTTTTGCTCATAGTCAATGCTGTATTTTTTCTCGAAATCACTATCCATAGTGAAAAATAAACAAAAATTATGCTAAATCATGAAATTCGTTTTTTTGTTCTGGGGTTTTTTGTTTTTTTTTTTGTTTTTTCTTTTTTTTCTTCTTTTTTTTTTTTTTTTTTTGTTTTTTTTTTTTTTTTTTTTTTTTTTTTTTTTTTTTTTTTTTTTTTTTTTTTTTTTTTTTTTTTTTTTTTTTGTTGTTTTTTTTTTTTTTTTTTTTTTTTTTAACTCTTTATTTATTCCAAATTTTTACATTATTTTACATTCATATATTAACCTAGGTGATCCTGCTAAGTAATTAACATTTCAACCTTATATGCTATCATTTATATCTAATTGTGTTAATATTATTTTTACTTTGTCTATTCAGTATTTTTAACAGGGTTCCTTTTGCCTGCGTGTAAGAATAATTATTGATTTCTTAAAACTAGTTCTTATCTATAGAGAGAATTGATCATTGCAATTGAAGACTGCAATGATTTTTGTCTAAAATTATGAATTATTTTGTTGGACATTTCTTCTAGAGTTTCAACGTTTGAAATTCTATGTAATTCAATAGTACTGAACCAGGGTGGCAGCTTCAAAATCATTTTCAGAACTTTGTTCTGAATCCTTTGAAGTGCTTTTTTCCTAGTAGCACAACAACTAGACCATATTGGCACAGCATAAAGCATGGCCGGTCTAAAGATTTGTTTGAATATTAGAAGTTTGTTCTTCAAACAAAGTTTGGATTTTCTGTTTATAAGAGGATATAAACATTTTATATATTTATTACATTTGGCTTGAATGCCCTCAATGTGATCTTTAAAAGTTAATTTTTGATCAAGTATCAGTCCAAGATATTTTACTTGATTTGACCAAGAAATTGGAACTCCGTTCATAGTGACCATATGACTATTACTTGGTTTCAAAAATGCAGCTCTAGGCTTGTGTGGGAATATTATAAGTTGAGTTTTGGAAGCATTAGGAGAAATCTTCCATTTTTGAAAATAATCTGTAAAAATGTCCAAGCTTTTTTGTAGCCTCCTGGATATAACACGAAGACTTTTTCCTTTAGCGGAAATGCCTGTGTCATCAGCAAAGCAAGATTTTTGACAGCCCTGAGGTAAATCAGGGAGATCTGAAGTGAAAATGTTATAAAGTATTGGCCCAAGAATGCTACCTTGAGGAACACCAGCTCTGACAGGCAATTGATCAGATTTAGAATTCTGATAATTTACTTGCAAAGTTCTATCAGTTAAGTAGTTTTGAACTAATTTCATGATATAAAGCGGAAAATTGAACTTTTTCAGTTTCGCAATCAAACCTTCATGCCAAACACTGTCGAATGCTTTTTCTATGTCTAGAAGAGCAACTCCAGTGGAGCAGCCTTCAGCTTTGTTTGAACGAATTAAATTTGTAACTCTCAAAAGTTGATGCGTAGTTGAATGCCCATGGCGAAATCCAAACTGTTCATCAGCAAAAATTGAGTTTGTATTGATGTGAAGCATCATTCTATTCAAAATTATTTTTTCAAAAAGCTTACTTATTGAAGAAAGCAAACTGATTGGTCGGTAGCTAGAAGCTTCAGCCGGATTTTTGTCTGGCTTCAAAATAGGTACGACTTTTGCATTTTTCCATTTATCTGGAAAGTATGCCAGATGAAAACATCTGTTAAATAGTTTTACCAAGAAAGACAAAGTACTCTCAGGGAGTTTTTTGATGAGGATATAGAAAATTCCATCATCACCTGGTGCTTTCATATTTTGAAATTTTTTAGTTATAGTTTTTACTTCATCCAAATCAGTTCCCCAAGAATCATCAAAAATATTTTCTTGTGAGAAAATATTCAGATACTCCCTGGAAACTTGATCCTCAATAGGACTTGTAAGACCCAAACTGAAATTATGGGAGCTCTCAAACTGCTTAACAAGTTTTTGAGCTTTTTCCGCATTTGTGAGCAAAATTTTATCACCTTCCTTAAGCGCTGGTATAGGCTTTTGAGGTTTTTTCAATATTTTAGAGAGTTTCCAGAAAGGTTTGGAACTCGGATCTAATTTTGACACATTATTTTCAAAATGTTTGTTCCTCAGGGCAGAGAAGCGTTTTTTAATTTGTTTTTGTAAATCTCGCCATATGACTTTCATAGCGGGATCACGTGTTCTTTGATATTGACGCCTACGTACATTTTTCAGACGAATCAAGAGCTGAAGATCGTCATCAATTATAACTGAATCGAATTTAACCTCGCATTTTGGCACTGAAGCAGCTCTTGCTCTATTTATTGAGAAAGCCAGAGATTCAAGAGCATTATTAATTTCATTTTTTGTTTGCAATGGAACATTAGGATCAAAGTTGTATTCCATAGATGTTCGATATTGATCCCAATTAGCTCTATGGTAGTTGAAAGTAGAACTGATGGAATTAGAAATGATTTCTTGAGATATTTCAAATGTAACTGGAAGGTGATCAGAACCAAAGTCAGCATGGGTAATCAATTGACTACAAAGTTGACATGAATCAGTTAGGACCAAATCAATAGTTGAGGGATTTCTGGCTGAAGAAAAGCAAGTTGGGCTGTTTGGGTATTGAATAGTGTAGTAGCCTGCGGAACAATGATCAAAAAGTATATTACCATTGGCATTGCTTTGCGAATTATTCCATGAGCGGTGTTTTGCATTGAAATCACCAATAACGAAGAATTTAGACCTATGACGGGTAAGTTTCTGGAGGTCACCCTTGAGCCAGTTCTTTTGCTGACCAGTGCATTGGAAAGGCAAGTAGGCAGCTATAAAAGTAAATTGGCCAAATTTTGTTTCAACTGAAACCCCCAAAGTTTCAAAAACTTTGGTTTCAAATGAAGAAAGAATGTGATGTTTGATACGCCTATGGACAATGATGGCAACGCCACCACCAGCTCCATTGAGACGATCATTTCGATAAACAAAATAATTTGGTTCTCTTTTGACCTTATGGGGGGGTTTGAGATAATTTTCGTTTATAAAACATTATTGTCTGTTTTAAATTTTTAAAAATTAAATAGCTCCTCCTCGTCTTCTTCGGTGGGACGAGTCCTACATTTCAAAATAATTTATTTTTTTAAAATCCATTACTGAACTTCAATGTCATGACAATACCTTGTGATCAAAAAGTTCCGGTAATTTTCAATTTAAAAAGGCCGCCTTTATTTTTTCGGTAAAATCTTTTTAGTGTAAGATGGCAACACTAGTTCTGATATTCTGTCAAAGTGTGAGAGCAAATTATCCATTAGTTTTGTTTTGACAACTGCTTTTGTTAGTCGAAAAATAGACGCTCGGCGATTTTTACCATGGATAAAAAATTGGAACAACGCGTTTGTGTGAAATTTTGTGTTGCAAACGGATTTTCTGCAGCGGAAACGCTCAGAATGTTGCAAAAAGCCTTTGGTGAGGACTCTATGTCACAAAATCGTACATTTGTTTGGCACAAAGACTTTAAAGAAGGCCGTGAAAGCGTGAGTGACATGCCGCGTTCTGGACGACCATCGACCTCAACTACCGATGAAAACATCGCTTCCGTGAAGAATTTAGTTATGGAAAACCGCTCAATTAGCATTCGGGAGATAGCTGCACTCCTTGATATCTCATTTGGATCGACCGAACACATTTTGACGGAAATTCTGGGCATGAAACGCATTGAAGCACGACTTGTTCCAAAAGAGCTGAATTTTTTGCAAAAACAGCATCGAGTTGAGGTCGCTAAACAGATGATTGCGAACGCAGATAGCGATCCCACATTCATGGAACGCATCATAACTGGTGATGAAACGTGGGTATATGAATTTGATATGCTCACAAGTCAACAATCGTCCGAATGGCGCGCCGAAGATGAGCCGAAACCAAAAAAATCACGACAAAGTCGCTCCAAAATTAAAGATTTTACTGACCGTTTTCTTTGATTTTCGCGGTGTCGTCCATTCTGAATTCCTTCCAGAAGGTCGAACGGTTAACAAAGAGTATTATTTACAAGTTATGAGACGTTTGCGTGAGGCAATTCGAAAGAAGAGGCCAGAATTGTGGCGCAATAATTCGTGGATTTTACACCACGATAACGCTCCATCACACACCGCGCTCACTATTTGTGAATTTTTGGCCAAGAACTCCACCAATACCATCAAACAAGCACCATATTCACCAGACCTTGCCCCGTGCGACTTCTTTCTCTTCCCAAAACTGAAAATTCCGCTCAGAGGTAGGCGTTTTGAATCGATTGATGCGATAAAAAAGAATTCGCTGGAAGAACTGAAAGCCATACATTCATCGGCCTATAAAAAATGTATGGATGATTGGATAAAGCGCTGGCATATGTGTGTTGCCTCTAATGGCGAGTACTTTGAAGGCGATAATAAAGATATCAATTAAAAATTGAAATAAATGCGTTTTTTTTTCAAATTACCGGAACTTTTTGATCACAAGGTATTATTGGCAAATTTAATACCAGTTTGGATAGCTTCAAACATGGAATTAGTTTTTAGCATATCGGTTATCATGTCGATTAACGATTGCTGTAAAAATTCTAATTTAGGAGCGGATATGTTACCTAAATCGAATTCAACCAAATCGAATTTTGGTTTTGGTTTCTACCCGCTGCAACGGCAGCGTAGGTAGGTCCATTTACATGTTGAACATTGTTAACAACACGGTTGGGTAAGAATGTAGGGTTTGAAGATTGAACCCTGTTGGTACCTGCAGGTATCGAAATAGTATTGACTCCTCGTTGAGCGTTTGAAGTTACAGTTGCGGATGGAAAAACCTGTCCGCTGTTTCTACCGACGGTTTGGTAGGAATTAGTACTTTGCTGATCGTTGTTAACAGCAGCAGAATGGGTAGTAGCTGGTCGGGAACGTATATTGTTTCCTACCTGGCGTTTAGAGCGTGACTGCAAAATTGCTTTGCGAGTCTTGCACTCCCAAAAATTTGATTCATGGTTTTCACCACAATTTGAACATTTGAATTTTTGAGGATCTTCCTTCACAGGACAGTCGTCCTTAGTGTGTGAGGAATCACCACAATTCATGCATTTACCAACCATATGGCAATGCTTTGTTCCGTGACCCCATCCCTGGCACTTACGGCATTGGGTGAGGCTTTGGAAATTGGCTCCAGTCTTCCTGAAATGTTCCCACTTCACTCTGACATGGAGCAAAAGGCTTGCTTTTTCTAAAGCCTTAAGGTTGTTAAGTTCACTTGCCTTGAAGTGAACTAAGTAGAGATCGTTTGAAATCCCTTTGCGTGAATCGCCAGGCCGGGATTTCATTTTCATCTTAATTACTTGGACTGGGCTAATTCCAAGTAATTTTATTAACTCGTTTTTAATTTTATCGAGAGATTCACCACTGGGCAGTCCTTTCAAGACAACCTTGAAAAGACGTTCAGCTTTGGTGTCGTAAGTGAAGAAATTGTGGTTCTTCTGAGTAAGATACTCAAGAAGGCGTTTGAATCCGTCCAAGGTTTCAGCATGCAAACGGCATTCACCTCGTCTGGAGATTTGAAGGGAATATTTCACACCTTCAACAAATGTTAAGATTTCCTTGCGAAAAGCATGGAAATCCGAAATTGCCACCACAATAGGGGGAACTTTTTCCTTTCTCAATCGAGAAAGTTTGTTCAAATTTTGATTAGATGATGGATCACTCTCATCATCTGTGAGCATATCAAATTGATTACTCACATTTATTTGATTTGCAGGCGAATCAATAGATTGCCCTTTTCGTTTGCGCTTATTTGCCATAGTGGCAGATAATGAAAGAATATTAGTTTTCTTCACCACACCAGGCAAAATGCGATTAAAAGATATTTTATTACATTGGATTATCGCTGGAGTATCATTTCTAGCCTCAGATGTCCCTAAATTAGGATCAAACTCCACTTGACAAGTACTTGCTAATAAGAATATTGTGCCATAAAACGTACAGAGCCTGGTCCAGCGCTGAAATGCCATGAAACAATCCTAGACTTTGTCC
>JAHHFK020004271.1:0-41998 GCA_024533555.2 Aedes koreicus
TAGGGGTACTCACGATATTATAATTAATGAATGACATTCGTTTTCAGCAGCAGCGCACTGCATGTTATGTACTGGGCATAACATAACATATAGAAATGAAATGAATATATAATACAGAGACTTTCGCATTGAAAATATTGACAATTATTATTCTTTAATTTTCAATGTTTATTATTCTTTACAAACTCCCTTGAAAACAAGATCTGCTCCCATGCAGTTCAGTACTTGTTGGATTGTTTGAAGTTTAATTATTCAAAGGCACTATACGCAACTGATCCGAATGGTAAGGTGTTTAAATGGAGAATGCTTAGAAGGAAACAAGTGATATATCTGTCAAAATATATGTTTATATGTGCGCATTATAAATTTCCTCCGCTGCGTGTCGTTAATGGAAGTTCCGAAACAGTGCAAAACATTGTAGATGGTTCAGCGATGCAGCATTCCGAGATGCGGGCCATTCAAAGGCTACAGAATGACATACCGTCTTCTAAGCCTTCAAGTCAGGGTAAATGACCCAATTATTTATGAAATTTTCAAACTTGTAACAAATATCAAACTTTACAGAGTTATTCGAACCGAACTGAGTTCATCAAACGGTTTGTGAATAATCGTTTTGGTTTCCCGTGTGGCGTTTGTGATAGGTTTTGGTTCAAGAATGACCTTCAACCGCTGACTACCGTTGAAGCCGAGGTGTTGGCCAATACAAGTATGTGCGTTGAAGGTTTGTCTGTATGCAGTACTTGTCGCTCAACCCTGAAAAATGGCAAGGTGCCTGCGCTAGCCGTGACGAACGGTTTTAGCTATCCGGCTTATCCTTCAAATCCAGTTCTTCCACCGCTGGATCCGATTACGGAACGATTGATTTCTCCACGGTTGCCGTTTATGCAAATTCGTCGGTTGCGTTTCGCTGCAGGTAAACATTTTTATTTCAACTATACTGTAATAAATTACATCATGACTAACATTGAACGTCAATACGGTATCACCTTCAATGAAAATTCTCTGCTATCAATCGATTCTGACCGATCAGCAGCTAACACTGATGATCGCATCGAGATGATTGAAGAAGATAACGACGTTGAACTGCTGATAGGACAACAGCAAACTCTTATGTGGAATGAAGATAAATGTCTGGAAATAGCGCCGGGACAGAACAGAGTGCCATTGTCGATTATATATGATGAACATGCTGAGGAGCTTTCGTTCCCGGACATTTATTTAGGGCAGCCGAGAACATTTAACCCAGATGTGCGACATGTGCTATATGTTGCTATGAAGATACTTCGTCTACGTGTTTCCGAGGGACTTCAGTGTACCTTCAAGTGTATAGCAACAGCAAACATTACACGCGCCATGCTGAATGACAGAAACTTCCTGGAGCAGTACATCGATCAAGAAACTTATCGTTCTTGAAGTCAATCCCAAATTCGGTGCAGTACTGGCAGCAACGTAAGCGAGATTTGTTTGCTATGATCCGGCAACTGGGAAAACCAACGATGTTCCTTATCTTAAGCGCCAGTGGAAACCAAATGGCCCCATCTTCTGCAGACATTGCAGAAATTGTCGAAAAACGGAAACATTAGAGGTGATCAAGAGCTCACTCAGCAACTATCGGCACTACAGCGAGCCACTCTGGTAAACGAGGATCCGGTGACTTGCTGCGTTTACTTCAAAAAGCTCGTCGATGTTATTATGCAGCTACTGCAGTCATCCAAGATATAGCCCATTTGGACAGTTCCGCGTAAAGGAATACTTCAAGCGTATAGAGTTCCAACATCGTGGCAGTCCTCACGCGCATATACTACTTTGGCTAGATATGGACCCGAAAGAGGCTGTTTCGGAAAACATGCCCGCAACAGTTCATCTGATCGGTAGAGCCTCTGTTCGGTTGAAGCAGTTTCCTTGCCAGACAGCTACGAAAATCGAGTACCTGAGCTTGCTTTTGCACGATGCTACAAACGAGGCGAGAAAAGTTGCTGTTTCAACATCCCTTACTGGCCCATGGACCAAACAAGAGTATTGTTGCCACTCTCGGCTGATGATGGACGCCGCGGCCAGCTGAAAGAAACGTTCTATCGAGATTCACGCCGTTTTGGAGACCAAAGTTTTCGATACGCTTGGTCAATTTCTCGAAGACTGCAACTGCAGCTACGATTATTATCTCGACGTCATTCGCGCATCGATAAGTCGACCTACCGTTCTGGTCAAACGGTCAATGACGGAGTTGTGGACAAATACGTTCAATCCGTGGATTGCCAACGTTCTTCGTTCCAACATGGATCTCCAGTTTATCCTCGAAGAGTTTTCTTGTGCAGCGTACGTCGTCGAATACGTGAATAAAACTAATCGTGGCATCAGCAGTCTACATCGTGACCTCGTGAAATTGCAGGAAGAGTTCCCGGATCAAGACTACAAGTCACTCCTGAAGAAAGTAAGCATCAAGATGCTCAATTCCGTTGAGATGTCTGCACAGGAGGCTGCGTGGTACCTTCTTCGCCAGCCAATGTCTGAAGCCAGCAGAAAAGTTCAATTCATTCCCACCTTGTGGCCACATGAGAGGACCAAAACAAGAAAGCGGTGCGGCAGATGGATGTAGAAGGCATTACAGACGATTCCATGGATATATGGACATCCAATATCATCCAGAAGTACGAAGCACGGGAAGGGCTAGAGGATCTTTGTCTTGCTGATTTTACGGCGTATTACACGAAAGTGCAGAAAACGACGAACAAGTACAATCGCCGAGCCACTGCGCACGTATTGCGTTGGCGTTCGTACTCCATGAATGAACTCATCGACTATAAGCGTGAGATGGTATTGCTGTTTCTTCCGTTTCGTAGTGAGATGTGTGATATACTCGATTGTCAGAAATTCTTGCAGTTGTACGATCAGCATGAAAGCGTTCTTCTACAGAAGCGGAAAGAATATGATTGCGAGCTTAACCTCGAGCAAACGGTCGATGAGTATCTGCGTATGTGTGGTACCAATGCAGACCAAGAAAAGGATGCGGCTGTTGAAATGCACGACGAATGTGTCCGAGTGATCACCATGGAGCCCAATGACGACGATATTCAACATTTGCCGACTCATGCGTTGACTGCGGTAGTAAAACAACGAGCTAATGTCATAAGCAAGGAAGCCTATTGTGAAACAGTACGAGCCACCAATCCTGAGCAGCGAGCGTTGATTCTCCATGTGATCCACACAATTCACAGCTTCGATGGCTCCCGCAAGCCATTGCAAATATTTTTCACTGGTCCGGCAGGAAGCGGTAAGACATTCACATTGCGTGTCTTGATGGAAACATACAACCGTTTCAGTCAAGCACATAATGCACAGAACAACGCATATGTTGCTTGCGCTTCGACTGGAAAGGCAGCTGTAGCGATTGGTGGAACAACGGTTCATTCTGCATTCCGTTTGACCATGTCGCGCAGAGTCAACCCAAAACTGAGTTTTGAAGTTCTCCAAATGTATCGGAATGCATTTGCTCACGTTCAGGCAATCATCGTCGACGAGGTGAGCATGATCAGTGCTAATGTCCTGGATTCGATCCACGCAAGGCTGCAAGACATCAGTGGGGAATACGACGATGCATTTGGTGGATTAGATATGATATTGGTTGGAGATTTCCGCCAACTACCGCCAGTAAATGCAAGATATGCCTGGAAACCACCAGCAAATTCCATGCATGGCGCTGTGCTTTGGCAATCACTCCAGTTTTATCCCCTTGTAAGAGTTATGAGACAGAGTGACGAACAATTTTCCTCTGTATTGACAAGGATCGGGAATGGTGAACGATTGTCAGGTAATAATCTCGTAGCGTGACTGGATTTATTGATATATATTTATTGAATATAAATATATATATATATATATAATTTATATTGCAGATGAAGAAACGAAGCTACTTGAAAGTCGTTTCCGTACGGTACAATGGTGTAAGGAAAACGTTCCCAATGCCGTACGACTATTCCATCGTAACCTCGACGTGGACCAGTATAACAGCGAAGTACTGCAGAAAACGGATGGCGTGGACTGTTTGGCAGAAGACTTGTTAAGTGGGTTCCGAAATGACGAGCAGCTTGCAAGTGCCAGAAACAAGCTCTATAAAATGAGCGTTGTTGAAGCTGGTGGCTTGCCCTACATATTGCGTCTCACGATTGGAATGCCGTACATGGTAACTACGAACGTCGACGTCGAAGATGGCATCGTGAACGGAGCGATCGGTGAACTGATGTACGTAGAACGGAATGACGATGATCCCCAACAGCAAATAGCTCGGCTGTGGTTAAAATTCGAGAACGATGTGATTGGAGCTATGATTAGAGTGAAATCTAGGCCACTTGTATACTCTAGACCAGGCATCTTACAGCCAGGTTGGACACCAATTTTTAAGCGATCAGCAAACATTACCCTTGGAAACATAAAATGTAAAAGGATGCAATTCCCGGTAGTAAGCGGATGTGCTCTTACGGTGCATAAATCACAGGGAGGCACCTTTCCGCAAATCGTGTACCACTACGATAAAGGACAGGAGCAGCAATTGGTATATGTTGGCCTCTCTAGAGTATCGTCTCTTGATGGCCTTTACCTCACTAACGCCAAGGACGAATTTAAGTTCCATCATGCTAAGGGCAGTGATTCGCCAAAAATAAGGGAACTGCGTACGGAAATGGAGCGTTTGTCAAATCACCGTCTGAACACTATTGCTGATGAGTTGATGGAATTCGTTGCAAGCAAAGATAATGGCGTTGTGTTAGTGTCAGCCAATGTCCAGAGTTTGGGTGCTCATGCACTGGATATTATCACCGATCATGTGCTGATGACGGGAGATATTTTGGCGTTTAGTGAGACGTGGCAGGATGACAGAACAACGACCGCAATAGCGGGATATACATGCATTTCCCAATCGAAGCGTCCCGGTACGAGAGCTGCAGGTGTGGCCATTTACCAGCATAATTTAGCATCCCCTGCTGCGGTTCATCATTCGATCCAAAAGCTAAGTGCAAGCTACGATCAACAACTTGGATTGGCTGACGAATACGGTGATGTTTGTGCGGTTGAGGTTCAGATTATGGGTACTCGCACGCTCTTGATCTCATTGTACATTTCACCAGACACCACAACTCAGCAGAAAAAGTTCTTCATAGTGCGAAATCTGATGTTGTACAAGAGAACGACTATACCCATTATCGTGACCGGTGATTTCAACCTAGATGTGGCGAAAGAGAAGAACATTGAATTCATCGACTTCATGAAGCAATATCTCTGTTTAAATCTGGATACAAACCCCGCTCAATCGACCACTCTCGGTGGGACATGCCTAGACCTGACATTTACACGCAATATGCATGTAAAAAGCAAAAGATATTGTTCGTACTTTTCATACCACCGACCCATACTGTCAATACTTACAGTACCTAGCGGTGAGTTTGCTAATAACATAGTAGCAGTATTTTACCAATAAAGTTTTGCAAACTTCTTTCAGGAGCACAAGAATCCCTACAGCCCGTTGGTAACTAACATCGCTACTCAACTATTTTTCCTGCAGTCGGGGCACCTTTGCTGGTTGAGGGTCTTGGCTCTCCTTCAGTTAAGCTCTGCCTTGTTTTGCCATTCCGATGAGTACACTGATCGCTTTCATCGCTTTCATGGCCATATATAAGAAGCGTACGGCTTCCATCACCACAAGACCGCACACAAGTTTTTCATTGACAAACTTGACGCATCTTATGACAAGGAACTGGACATTGCCGATCAGTATGGTGATATCTGCGCTTCAGAGTTATTGATACGAGATACAGCCACGCTGCTCTTTTCGGTTTTCATTTCACCTGGTATGATTTAAATTTCTTTGTTTGTTCGATTTGTTGTTCAACACGTTATATATCTTTATTTATGATACATTTTTAATATGGTTGTTTTTGTCAGGTCCAACACTCAAGCAGACAAAATATTCTATAGTAAGCAACCTGATCAAATACACTCGAGGTATGCCAATTATTGTAACTGGCAAATTCAACGTTCCAGAGTCAGATAACCCTGCCTTAGTCGATTTCACGAAGAAATATCTTTATCTCAACTTGGCTTCGGACTGTCATCAAACACCTACTCATGATGCAGCTTGTGTTGCTTTAACATTCACTCGTGACCTCCGTTTGCAATGCAAGAGATATTTTGCATATTTCTTGAATCATCATCCAATGACCTTGATATTCAACCATTAAACACCTGGTAATGACAGATAATGGTTGTCATAACAATGAGCAAAACTATAATTGATTAATGAATTTATATTCCCTAACAGATCCTCAACCATCTTTTACGCCAACAGGAAAGTGGCCCTCTCAACCATCATAGCAAATACAACTGTGGCCGTATCATCATTGAAACCAAACGGCCCTTTTCAGGGCCACCAAATACTTTCTAAAGAGTGCACAACAGAATTTTCTAACATACTTACTATCTTATGCTGGCATAACGATCTATGAGTACTACACCCACGCTATTTTGATCAGACTACACCTTACGGCAAGGGTAAGGGTCAAATGAAAATTTGAAAATAACTGAAACACTTTGCACCCAAATAGCATTATCATTTCTCGATAGATTTTCGAGATTTTTGCTTTAATAAATTGGATTCGTTCGGAATTCTGGTGACTGATAACTATCAAAACTATAATTGATAATTTACTTTGAATTCCCAAATAGACCCTGAACAATCTATAACGCAACAAGGATAATGGTCTCCAGCTGGTCGGTCATACACACAATCACTACAGGCAGCACAACCGTTGCCCTTTCATCATACCAATATTCAAATCAAATATCCCTTTCCACGGCTGTCAAATATTTTCTAAGCAGCAGATCATAGAATATTCTAACATACTTACAAACTTACTTATGCTAACCCAACGTTCCATTAGGACAGTACCTGCGTTGTAATGATCCGCTACGAAACTAACGAAACTAATCAAACGGCTTAACGTAGTCTACGTCAACCGGTCGTGTGTTATACACAACCCCACTGATTTTTTTACGCCTTCCATCAAGTGGTTGAAGGTTGATGAGCTGGCACCGACTGCTATAGCTGGGTAGATTGAACGGGACTCTCTACCTGAGGTGACGTAGGGCAAATCGAATGAATTTCTGCTGGATGGCCTCAACGCGCTGGACAATATTCCGGAATAGGGCGGACGATTGCGCAGTAAAGCGATTTCAAGCAATAAACATCTTTAAATTTTTTGGCAAAACGGAACAGGAAGCCTAACTGCGATGATGCCTTAGACACAACGTATGCTACGTGGTCTTTGAAGGTCACTTTGGAATCGATGAGAATCCCCAAGTCCTTAACTGTCGTTTCGCGCTGCAGCTCAAATCCTGCCAAAACATAACCAAATTGGTAGAGTTCACGTTTACGGCCAGATTAAATCACCGAGCACTTGGACACATTCAATGTCATCCAAATCGCGTAGAACAGCTTCAAATCATCGGCGTATGAGAGTTTTAGGCATTTGAGGATGAGATTGACATCGTTCATGTAAAGCAGGAACAAAAACGGCCCAAGGTGAATGCCTTGAGGCACGCCGGACAAAACTTTAAATGGTGACGAAACGTGATCACCGATTCTGACGGACATACTACGATCGGTTGGGTAAGATCGCAGCCAGATAAGCAAGTTGTTGCTCATGCCTAACTTATCAAACTTGGCTATTGCTATCTGGTGGTTCATTTTATCGAACGCAGCGGAGAGATCCGTGTAAATAGCATCCGTTTTGATTACCGTTTTCAAGTTGCTTGACCAAGAAAGAGGTGAAGCACGTCAAATTAGTGGATGTCGAACGTTTAGGAATAAATCCATGCTGATCCGGCGAAATATAGTGCGCGTAGCTCTGCACTAGCTTCCGAAGAATTATCATCTCAAACAACTTGGATACTGCACTTAATGCGATGGAATGCCGTCCGGACCACATCCCGTTGAGGACTTCAATTCCTTGCCAGCTGCAATAACCATGTCATTGGTGATGGCATAATGCATTCCGGAGGCAGGAAGATGGGGCACATTACTGGTGGCGAGCGCGATGTCCTGCGGGTCGAGCAGCTCGTCGGAAAAAAACGTTGCTGAATTGGGAACGGAAAATATCGGCAATATCGGCGATGCAATCAGCTTCGAGCAAACCTTCCGTCATCGTGGAGGGCAAACCGACTTCCTTCCGCTGATCATTGACGTGACGCCAAAAGCTTTTGGGGTTGGACTTAAGGCTTTTTTGTAGACGGTCTTGATAAGCGTTATAAAGATAATCGTTTAATTGCTTGTACTCAGCATTCGCTTCCACGTAACACGATTTTGTGAAATCCGTGCGATATTTGCTGTGTCGTCTCAGAGCTGCCTGCTTCAATCTTTTGAGGCGCTTGAGAGCGGAATTCGACCAAGCTGGTTTAGTTGATTCAAGTTTCATCCTCACTGGAACTAACTGATCAATGGCATACAGCAGTAAACCAGACATTGTCGATGCAGCGAGGTTGACGTCAGAAACATCGAGAAAATCGTCCCTGTCAACAAGTCCCAAGAAATCGTTCATTCCGCTGAAATCGGCCTTACTGAAATCGCAGAAAACACTTTCAGGGGAATCACGGAAGCGACACAATGGATTTCCGCTGCAAGAAATCAGGGAACATGAAGGTTACCGCCATCAGGAAATGATGGCAAATATTGCGCGCATAAGGGAAATAAAAACGAAAGGGTGAGTTATGTCAGTGACATAACTGCAAAGTTGACGTAGGACTGCTTGTTGATGTGAAGAAATTGATGTCATCGAATTGATAAATTTCTACTATATTTTATTCAGTCTAAAGAACCATGAAACCCTATGCTATTGGTGTGTGAGGCTCCGGTTCTTCTTCCGCTATTGGTTCTCCACGAAAATTTATAGAAACTGCAGTTCGGCTCGAATTGACTGTTAATGATATTTTGTTTGTTAAATCAGCGCCAACATTAGATTCGGGCGAATTTGCTTTTGTAAACAATGGCTTTCGTAGTCATTTGCTCTTGAACAAAAGGTCACAAATACAAATTAAGCACTCTTTAAGGAAGATG
The DNA here is from genome assembly GCA_024533555.2 of Aedes koreicus. Classification (NCBI taxonomy): domain Eukaryota; kingdom Metazoa; phylum Arthropoda; class Insecta; order Diptera; family Culicidae; genus Aedes; species Aedes koreicus. The sequence continues at coordinate 9,101 of JAHHFK020004271.1, forward strand.
AGCTTTATTTCTATCCGCTGATATATTCAATTTGAAGGAATTGTATTCAACTTCCGATAAATTAGCAGACAAAGTGTTTGTTTACAAAAGCAGATTCGCCCTAATCAAATGTTGGCGCTGAAATGTCCAACGTGCTTGTAAGTGTGAAATGGATCCTGTGTTTACGGAGGGAACATGGTTCGCGATTGAAATGTTCTTATCAGTTTTCTTGGGCTGCAGGACAGCCTGAGTGTTTGGCGGCACGTGATACTACGATAAAAATAGGCATTTACACCGTCTTCAACTCGAGATTGTACAGACTGAAGATTGAACATACACCCAAAAGTTGAGAAGGTGGCAAAAAATGCAATTGCAGTTTTTGCAATCATATCTTGAGAAATCCGCATGATTCAGAAATGGCAATTTTGCCCATTTTGATCCACAAAGCGTTTTATGGTACAAATGAAGCCATGCAAGTGTGTGCAAGCGACTGGCAAGCAAAAATAGCTCGAAACAAATTTATCGCTGTAGGATCCTTATTCAATCATCACCAACATATCAATATACAATATGGATGAGTCGATATCACAAAATGCCGCAACGCTATTGGCCACTGTTGTATTGCCGCCGTCAAGTGTTCTATTTTTGTTCTCACTGATCATCGACAAAGCGTTTTATGAAATAAACAATGCCATGCAAGTTTGTTAGCGACAGGTTGCACATAGCTTGGTGGAAAATATGTCCATTTGCTTCATTGCTGTACCCTGAATTCCTCGCCAAGTGAACTAACTGTAGGGTTTCTATTCCGTTGCTCTTAGTTTGTCAAAGTGGCTGAATGGTTGCCATCAAGAGCCGCCGCGCTGACGGTCCCGGTTTGAATCTCGATCTCGTAATAGGCACATTTTATTTTTGTGAGCCATCTGACTTTCGGACACTCATCTCTTACTCATCAACTAAATATCACTGCGCACAACCTCACGCACATGTTCAATTTTTCATTGCGAATTGCTGTTGCTTTTTTGCCCACAACTAATGTTAGATTTTTCATCCAAGTTACGATCAACAGCGAGAAATAGAACAAAATCATGCGAAATTGTAACTATTACAATCTTACTTTCTTATTTTGGGTGTAGAGCGAATTACGAACAACTTAACCTAACACCAAGTAGACCAGTTTGGACATTTTCGTTTTGCAAAAAGTTCCACTGGCTGGAGCGGGAATCGAACCCTCAACTTCATGGCAACCGCTTGAACGACGGGCGACGCCGCTAACCACTTGACCACGAAGATGATGTGGGCGATTGATTTGGCCATTTTCTCCGGGACGCGGCTTTTAAGCAACGCCATGTTGAACCGGTGCGTGGTAATGAACATTTCAATGAGCTCAAGAGAAATTTCAATCAAATATACTCTTTAATCGGTAAATTGATTTGATCGTCCTGAAAAGGACGGATTTTAGTTGTTTACGGAGGGAACATGGTTCGCGATTGAAATTATCAGTCTTCTTGGTCTGCAGGACGTTTGGCAGGACACCACTCTGTGAAATGGTCACACCGGAGAAATTTTTTTTCACCTCCTCGTCGTTGCGGATGGCAAGCTGCAGGTGACGTGGGATGATTCTGGTCTTCTTGTTTTCACGGGCGGCGATTTCTACCAACGTGCTCCGCAGACACGTCTGTCGCATACGGATGCACAGCGAGAACTGATGATTGGTCGGTCGTCCCCACATGTTTGATATTCGCTGGCACGGTAACTGTGGCAGTATTAACCAATCAGAGCGTGGCACAAATATGATGTCATTTTCGACCAATAGCGTTGTGCATTTAAACATTTTTCTTTAAAGTACTTTTTAATTAGTTTAAACAAATGTAATGAATTTAGTTATCAACCGGGATCCAGCTTTGATGTTCTACCTTTCGAATGAAATACTTATCGTAAAATTTCTGTGGGCCAGAGAGGAGATATTATCGTTCAAAGTCTCCAAACCCGCGTAACGCTTGCGATTTCAGAAATTTTAGAACGGCGCCCCTATACAGGAATAGAAAAGAGAGACGTAAGTCCTACGTCAAAATAAGAATAAAGCCTTAATTGATCGATTGGATCAAGAAGCCTTGCCGAAAATCAGTGTATAACACACGACCGGTTTATGTAGACAAATTTAAACCGTTTGATGCATTGTCGAGTTCAACATGGTAGATTAGTTTCGTTCGTTTCGTAGAGCAACATTGAAATGTAGGTGCTGTTCTAATGGTACGTTGGATCAGCATAGATAAGTGAATATGTTAGAAAATTCTATGATTTGCTCTTTACAAATCTTTCGGCGGTGCTAGACTGCATTTAAATGTTGGTATGATCAAAGGGCAACGGCTGCGCTGGCAGTGGTGATTGTGTTGATATGATCGACTAGCTGGAGACCATTATCCTTATCGTGTTATAGATTGTTGAAAGTCTGTTCGGGAACTCAAAGTCAATTATTAATGATATTTTTGAACATTGACTTGGCAGTTCCTACTGATTGAAGCAACTATCTTAAAAATCTATGGAGAAATGACGAAGTTATTAGCGTTTCGTAGCGAGCGGATATCCGTAAAGTTGTATCTGTTCCGTTTTTTGTGCTTGCTTGTTTGGTACAATAGGCCGCGATGATAGTGATAGGGCCGACGGTGGATTCGACCTTGACTCCGACAGTTTCGCTGAATTTGAGCTGAAAGCTCGGAAGCATCTGGCAGTTGATGTTGGTGTGCAGGGCGATGGTGACTCCCCCTCCGGCGGAACTGGTTCGGTCAACTCTGATCAGTCGGAAATCTGGGAAGAACACATTGATCTCAGGCTTGAGATGCGTCTCGGTTATGATTGCGATGTCAATGGCTCGTTCGTTGAGAAAGTCGATGAATTCGATATTCTTGCTCTTGAGCGAGCAAGCGTTCCAGTTAGCTATTCTGACGATTTCACGGTCCATTGAGAAACGCAATCATGGCTTGAATTTGTTCCGAACGGGTTCTGCAGCATCGTTTGATGATGGTGACCTGAGTCAGAATTGCAACGACTTCCTCCGTAGTTAATATCGAATCATCGATCGCGCTGGATGCTGCACCAAAGTACGACGGTCCTGGAAGAGAGCTTTGGGGTAGCTGGGTTGCTGCAGCTGTGAACCGATGCTGAACAGAAGGCCGACTGGGGACCGAAGTGAGTTTTTTTTCCATGATGTTGCTGCGCGCAAACCTTACATAGAGGGGTATAGCGATCGCAAGAAATATACTTGTTTTCGATTGATAACCCTTGGTGGTATGTGTTTTTACATATATGTGCCTGGGACGCTACAAAATAATACATGTTTCTCATTAATAACTGAATCAATTTACTAAAATAATCGGATTCTTATTACTCTTAGCGGGAGCGAGAAAGATTACAAAGTTTAGGAGATCTTTACTACATATCGTAAATAAATATGATAAAACATTGTGCTTTGCACATAAGCAACATAACACTATCCGTAGTAAAAGAGACTACGTCGTTCTTAAGAGTATCCGAACCCTTTCCCTAGAAAATAGAGGTGGAAATTGGTCGGTTCAAAAACAAAAGGGAAAGGGGGAAAAGGGGGGTGTGGGTGGGGTGGGGTTTTGGGCTGCAAAATGGTGAGTAGACAACTGGGATGGAGCGTGCGTGCGTTCCCGCAACATAGCTATGGTCCTCACAAGTTCCTACCTCATGCTTCCACGGGTCAGGAGATGACAAAGACCGCCAGCTAAGGGTTGCGTACTTAGCTGGTAGTGCAGCCTGGGCACTGTTGTCCTTCTGACTTCAGCTAGATTGAGGAGGTGCGTGCTGAGCGTCTGTCCACCAAGGAGGTGCGGCTCAAACAGCGTCTGTCCTGGCATCCAGCGGTTGAGTAAGAAACGCTGTATCGCGTCAACTATACATTAGGTGGCAGCCGCACCAAAGCGATGTAGGCAGCGTGCCTTCGGTAAAGTAGCATGCTAAAATCTTACCCTACCACGAAAAATGGAAGTATTCTTTATACCGTATATAATTTCAGATAATCCATGGCATTCCCAAGTATTGTATAATAATTTTGAATTGTTTTCTTCCCCGTGGCTATGATAATGCAAGTCCGTTTACAATTGCAGCAGGATCAGCAGACATGCAGGCATTACAAATATGATTGTTATTATCATTTTATATTATAACATCCCTTCACAATATTTTTTATGCTATTTTCTCTAACTCACGTTATGTATTTGAAAAGATGGGATGGTTTTTATATTTTTTAGAGAGAGGATTATGTACGACAAATTCTACAAAAAAAATTCTTCGTCCAAAATAATTAATTCAAAAACTAACATTGTTTATGATCCTACATTTTCTATTTTACAGACAAAAGGAATCATTTATGGTCCCAGTAGGAAAAAAGAGTTATCGAGGAATTTCCTGTCGTTTAGTTAAAAAAAAAATTTCTCGTTTTGGATTTATTGAGTTTCCGTTTTTGGGCAGTAATAATACTCATATGAAATTTATCTCGCATTATTGTTTGCTTAAATTTTCTTTGCTATTTTGCTAGGCTGCCAGGTGATCAACTTTATTTCATTATATCGCGTTGGAATTTTCGCTATTTTAGAGTTTCAATCATCTAAGATCGCAGCGGAAGAGGCAAATAGCGGCATTTAATTGTTATATGTACATTATGTAGTATTTCTTTACAACATCGTATTATTTCCATCCAACAATAAATTGAATTAATAAATGTTAGTCTTGTAAAATTTCAATAGATTTAACAAACTTTTTCAGGATACCTCAAATCAAGATTTTGGTGAATTGCTGCTATCGCTGAAAACGAACGAAAACGTGCTTAAGCGCGGAACCACAGAACTCTACACTTTAACATTTTACAACATTTCTTGCATTTCAGGATCAACCGAATGAAGATCATATATTATAGATACGAATGCTTGTAGTATTTTTCATTTACATAAATATATACACTATTATATAAATATTTCATGGGAATGGGAGGGACCATCAGGGCACCCGATTGAAGCACTCTGGATGGGGAGAGTGGGAATGCCAACTCTCCATTGCTAACAGTTTGTGAATAGAGGGCGGGCTCTTCTCCCCGCCCATTGGGGCATCCTCATGTTAGATAGCTCGCTCTTTTGACCAATTGTTCAATCTTGTTGTTGGAAGGAGATTCTTTATATCCCTGTGGATACGTATAAGTGATGTTGCATATCGATCCACCCAACTCCTTTTTGGCCCTTCATACAATGGCATGATTAGGATAATCAGTGGTTATTAAAGCTTGATCAAGTCTAACAGAGAGGAGAGCCCATTGCTGTCGGACTTAGTTTCCGTGCTACAATGGGTGGTAGTACATATCATACATCATACATGTAAGTCGCCACTTATTATGAAAATGTTGTACCACAAATAGGTGTTTTGGATGAAATGAAATAACTTGGAACAATCGGTTATCTGTCATTTCATGTAATGTTCAAATCGAGCAAATTATGTGTCAAAAGGATGATAGTTTTGACGTAGGATTACGTCTGTGTTTTCAATACTAGGGTACACGTTGAAGTGCGAAAGTTGGAGCATCCCGATATATGTTTTGGTTTTGAACGATAATAACTCAGTCATTTCACAATAGATTTCAAAACAGTTTGCCCCACTCGATCGGAACATTTACTACGCGGTGATTTCAACTTTGTAAACTTTTGATTTTCAACATTTAACTATTGAAAATAACGCAAGTATAAGGTAATGTCTTATAATTTCGTTTTAAAGAGTAAATAAACTAAATTCACAGTATTTTAAAATCACAGATTTCAAATATAAGTAAGGGAGGTCTCGTATGCTACAGTGAACGATATATAACTGGTACACTTTTGTGTAATGCTTCATCGGAGGCGAAGTGCAAGAACTGCTCCAAAGTCCACAATTTAGAGGAGGACTGCTCTACAGCTGCTTTCCGACATGGAAACATGTCGGATGCTCATTCTTCGGCAACCTGACAAACTGCAGCGCTGACTTCCTCCAAGGTAAGTATAACTTCCCTTAGATCAAGCGTTCAGAATGTTCACAAACGGCACTACACCACCGAATTCCCCTATCGACAACACCAACGAACAAACGCAAAGGCCAAAGAACTTGACTTCTGATTCACTTTCCAAACAATTCATCAATGGTCCCCACAACAAACCCAACAAATAACCAGTTCTTTCCCAATAAACTACCGCTCAGAACTTATTTGGCCCTCCAATGGAATCTCTTAGCTTTATTACGCGCAAGATTGCCTGAATTAATCTCAGACAACTCTTACAAAATCCCTCACCGTAAAATCAATATTTTCTCTCCACTAATAGCAATATTAATTGAAATAGACTTTCAAATTAAAATCATCCTTCGTTCAATATATATCTCCCCTTCATATCAAACTACCACTTTCAGTCAGACCCTTATATACCAGTTATCCTCAATATTGGACGAAAGAAAGTCCCCAGTTCTTTTGATGGTCGATTTCAATGGACACTCAACTTTCTGGGGAAGTTCTTCAAACTACCTCAGATAACATCTAGTAAAAAAGTTTTTAGACGAATTATGTTTAGTGCTCTTAAATTACGGCAGTTATACTCAAATAGATCCCGCATCCGGTTCTCAAGTTCTCAGCTCTTGATCTATTAATTTGCTCATATTGCCTTGCTTCCCTCCTGGAACTCAGTTTTGAGGCGTTTTTGACTCACTTTCGTCAAAAGTGGAGTCACCCAAATTTGAGTAAATGTAACTGGTATTGACAAGTCGACAAATCGAAATCATCGACTCAAATCAGATGGATGTTTTCGATTTGTCGACTTGTCAATCCCAGTCCCATTTACTCAAATTTGAATGAGGCAAAAACGACTCAAAACTGTGTAAAAATGGCTGGCCGTGTACGACCGTGCGTGGCGATTTCCCATCCTTAAGTCTCTTGAGGAATGAGGAATGGGGTCTCTTGAGAAATAGGGTCGCATGGGTCGCTATGTATAAACAAGCTTTTTGGCGGATCGAACATTCAGGGTCAGCATTTTCAATAACCGATCTGAACTGAGATGTCAAGAAAATGGTATTCCTCGAAGCTCAGTGGTAGCACCTAAACTCTTCTTTATCTGTATGCAATCCATTTTAAATAACAGCTTTAATCAGCTAATGACTCCTTAGCCTTGTTGTTGCTGTATCGTGAGACAAGCATATCCCAAGCTACTCGGTAGTTGGTCCTAGTGATTTGTATTGGATCTATGAGGCCTTTTGGTTCCCCATGGAGACAACGCTTCAAGTAATGAAATTTTTCAACTTCCGGCAGATCTGTTCGAAAGTGGATAAGTGAAGGGAACAGATCGCGAAAGCTCAACCACTCATTTATGTCTCAGTTAAATGTTGAGTAGGGGTAGGGGGGTGGTGGAGGGGGAATGTTGTTTAATTGGTGGTGGGTTTTGAAAGAAAATTCTTGGGGGGGATTTTTGGGGGGGAGGGTTCTTGTCAGGGATTCGACGCGACAGCATGTAACCGTCGCCAAACTCTCCGAGCTGATGCAGCAAACACAGTGGCTTAAGCGCCACTCTCGTTTCCGAGAGACCACTGGTCAATTTTAATTATGTTGCCCGACTAAGCTGTTTGAAAGCATGAGCGCAATCCTCAGGTGATTTTCTGAACGGTTTAGGGGTGGTGAATTCAAACGCAGTTAGACGAATTAGAAATGATCGCAACTGAAAACGAACGCAAAGCGGAACGTAACGAAGAAGTCACCCGGTGGACAATGTTACCACAGGGCTGATGACGTATGAATAAAGGAAGCAGGGTAAAGCTATGTTGAATTAATTTTATGTATATTGTCATTCTTTTCGTCGATTCACCGTGTGTGAGTGTGTGTGTTGTAAAGTGTGATCATGGCCATGAATAAACATACCTGCGCAGGGTTTTCTCGTGCTGGCAGCTGACGGAGCGGCAAGCGGGGGGGCGCACGGATATCGTGCGATGACTTCGTACGAAACGAAAGGGACGTAGTCCCGCCGGTGAATGCTCATAGGAAACGACGGCCGAAATAAAGGTGCGGGGAAGGTTGTCGGCAGATGTTGGAACTCTACCCGATCGAACGCGAACGAACGCAGGCAGGCCAATCATATTCCACCCCGGTGGACTACCAGGTAACTGGCGGGCCTCAGAGCGGTTGCACACCGGAATACACCACGGGATTCTAGCCCGTACAAAAAAGCGTCCGTTAGACGCTCGCTGTCCAACGTGAATTAAGTTTTAGAATTTAATATAACAAAAGAAATTCAATAATGCTTTACCTTTGAAACAATAAGCGATTTACACAAGGGCAGAGTGTTCGCCTTTGTGAATTAGCAGCTCCAAAACTATTGTTAAATGTAAAAAAATAGAGCAATTAAATTTAAGACACTTCACAGTTTTTTTAAATCAAAAACCACTTGAACAATTAATCTTATTCAGTTCCATCATATTTTAATTTTATTCTAACTAATTTGACACACACCTTAAATTTGAAAAAACGTCAAGAAATTTCACCTAGACTGACTTCTGCTCCCTAGCCGACAAAGTTTAAAAGTGAACGAGAAATTACTGCGCAAGAACTCTCGAACCCTCCAATTACCCTAATCATCATTTTTTTTTGACACCTATCAATCTCCATTCAATCATATTGAGCTAATTTCGCCTGATGGCCATCTACCGTTTCAACATGAAACTATAAAAAAGGCCTATTGAAATTAGATTTAAATTTGAAAATGCCTTACTTTTATAGCATGCGATGATTTTGAAGATTTATTATTTTAACACCTATTATTATTAATTTTTATATCTATTTTGATTAATAAAGAACTATTTACAGAAAATCTAATTAAAAAGTAAAAAATATGGGAAAAAATATGAAGAAAAACGCAGAACGTTACAAGCATGTGTATCTACTGGAATAAATTAAAAGTACACAAAAAAGCGCTATGTATTATGCAGAGATTGATCCAAGCTTCGGTGGGGCATATACTGTGCAGTGTAAATTACCTGGCAGAAAACCTTGCAGTACGATGCCCAAGTCAGTACAGGATCAATGCTAGCGTATCGTTTCGAAATTTAACGCCAGTGATCTCAATGGATAGCTCTAAGTTCATGTAGGTTGCGTCAGGAAGATGAGAACAGGTATGTAATCCCCCGGACAAGTTACGAAAATGCCCAATAGCGGTGTTTGAGTGACTATGACGGGAGATGAACCAGCCCGAGGCTGAAAATCTCGATAATCAAGAAAAAAAGGTATGTAAAATCTAGAAAGTCGTGCCACGGCTGGCCATAACTTTATACATAGCATACTGTATCTCACCAGGAGAATCAAACAGCTGCGTAGGGCTGGTTCAAAGCGTGATCGATTAATTATCGTCTAAAATCAACTTCAATGCGTCGTAACGCTGAGCAGGATTCGAGGGATGCTCTCACAATTAATTGAAGAGTGATATATCATATATGAATTTAACGAGTGTATTTCTGAGCCTGACTTCGCGACATATACTGTTGATTATAGTTTACCTTACCAGAAAAACTGTCTCTTCGATAGTTGTGCCTCGTCATATGATCGTTGCGTGAAGTAATCCAGTCGCAATTCAAAACAACGATCCAACCGTGTGCCGAGTAGTCTGAAGGCACGTAGTCTTCCGGTCGCACCGTGGTTGTACTAGGTGTCGAATCAAATCACTCGTCACACTCGAATGAGTTCGCAGAACAGGTCAAGGATATCGAAATGGTAGCATTAGTATCGATTCGCTTTGGCTTTGGCCGTGACATATACTGCAAGTGCTTACCTGTGAAATCAGGTAGTTGTGCTGGTTCAGTATACTACGCAGCGACCGTTAGTTTGATGTATCCGAAGTAATCCAGTCCAGATATAAGATCGGATATCGTGTAGTGTTCCAGAAGTGTAGTAGATCTCCGATGCAATGGCGCAGGGCGCGGCCCAGCACCAATGACATTAAGTATGACGACAGCAAAGGCGAACTCCAGCTCTGGATTGCTGTTCCAGCTTTCCAGCGTTCTGCAATGGTAGAGGTGTAAATTGTAGCTCGCGAACAAAGGTGAACGGTTGGCGGTTTCTAGCAACGCTCGGCGTGCTATCGCAATGGCTTCGTTCCAGTGTTGCCTCTCGGAGTCCAAGCATCCGGTTCGAAGAGCCAAATGTTGTACCCTGAACCGACTAACCTTTTATGTTGCAGTGGATTGGGTGTTCAGAGCCTCCAACTCAGAAATTGTGAGCACTGGCAGAAGACATTCAATTTATTGCCTAACTATTATCTGTTCTACACTACACACTACATATAAAATCTTGTGCAAAGGGTTAGCTTTGCGTTTCGACTGATCGTATTTATCGCCGGTATGGTCTGCCCGTTGTTCGTTACTAAACTACTCTTTGCGTTGCAGAAAAAACGCATCAGATCCAGAGAAGCTGGTCTGCTGCGAAAGAGATATGACGCCACGGATACCGACGGTCGATGCTCTGGCAAGCCAGGTCAACACGCTGATCGGTTGTGAGCATCCTCTTTTCATTGGAATTAGATCACATTCGAGTTATCATCCAACAAACAAATTGCTGCTTCGTACCTAACACTGCAGAGTGATCCCTCATCCCCATCGGTGGCCGGTGTACATATAATGGATGATGAACAATGGCCCAGACGTAAACAATCTGGCTGGTGGCTTTGGCTCAGACGGCTAGACTAGGGGCTGGCTGCTGTCAGGGTTTTAGTTGCGTGGGGTCTCGCTTCCCAAAAGCTATGATTGATAACGACGGATCAATCACAGGTAGGTCAGGAAAAGGCTCAAAAGACTACGGACGTTTCTGACACGTGATACTAGGCCTTGACAACGGGCGGCTTCAGCCTACACGGAACTACTGATACGCCAATTGGCAGGGCATGAACAGCATGATCACAAATCTTCACTCCACCTCTTACTATCGTTCTACCTCATGGATACTTCTCAAGAGTCCGCCAAGTCCTTTTCTTCCGGTATCAAAATACATTACCTGTTCATTTCCTTTCATGTCACACGCCATTCCAAATCCAGCATGTGGGTCGATGCTTCTCTTTAATAGACAATCCACATAACAGAAACATTTTAGAACAATATTTATATATTGTCGACTGGACGAACATTCAAATTCAAACATTGACGTTAAAGTATATGCTGGTATAATTCAGGACTAAATTTTCATATCGAGGTTCGTGATAGCTTAGAATAAAGTCCATGGGTATAGCAGAAAAAAACCTTTAATGTGTATTTCAAAATTAAGAACATTTTGCCATTTTGTATGTGGTTGAGTACAAATCCGTGTGTTGGTTGATGAAATCGATAAAATGCGAGACCTTGGTCAATACTCCAGGATACGGGGCAATCGTGCAAGGTTTGATACTCCATGAAACAATTCCTACTTGAACACCATTATGCAATAGAGGACCGCCAGAATCACCCTGTTGAGTTAAACTATTATTAAGGTAACTATTTAAAACAAATATCAATAAACTCTTACGCTGCACTGTCCTTTTCCACCACCAGGATAGGCGGCACAGATTTGACTTGGGTGAATAATGTTACTGTGAATTAGACCGCATTCCTCGTTCGGAACAGCATAGTAGTTCACTTTTTGCAAAGTGGTCGCAACAATTCCGGCATCGGTCACGCCCCATCCAATCAGCGTAACTTCAGGATTCGATTCCGGAACCTCAAAACACGGCAGTGGCAACTGCACTGGTTGAACAGTTTCACTAAACTCCAACGGATGTTTTAACTTAATCAAGGCAATATCGTTCACGTAACTATTAAACGAATCATAGTTCGGATGAATGATCACCAGTTCAATTCCAAACACTGAACTATCGGCTGTTTTAGATATTTCCGTTCGACCAACTTGAACTGACTGGAGCAGTGGACTTGTGAACTCATTTACACAGTGGGCTGCGCAGAGCAGCCAAAGATTACTGAGAATACTACCGCCGCAAGTGTGACTACCGGATGAAGTCCTAAGCGAAAATGCAAAGGGAAATTCCTCGATTGTCGTATCTGTACCGTTGATGATTCTTTGGTTAGAGGGCGCAGCTGAAAGTGCTTGAAAAAGCACCGTGAAAATTATGGTCTGGAGAATCATGTTTCCGTCACTATTGATTGCAATTAATTCTTCGAAGCTCACTGATGCTCAATGGCTAAATTACACGGATTTTTATAACGACCAGTGGCTTATCTTACCGGTGGTACTCATCATTGATGGTTTATTGGTATAGGTCACTTTCTAGCAAACCTTTGCAATCAATCGGTATCACAAAGAAATGATGGATTTTATGAATAAGGCTGATAAGAGTGAAAAATCAAAATCAAAACAAACAGGACCTTCCGCATTGCCTTATATTAAGGTAGATAAAATGGGCCATTCTTCAATTTAGTCCACGGTTAGTAGTATGCATTTCTTTATTGTCGTGTCAAAAAATTAATAGGTTGACTGAGACAAGAGAAGAATTCCCTTTCTTTTGTGGTTAGAGTTTTTTTTTAAATAGCATGATGAGGGATATTAGTCATATTATTGGACTGTAAGGGCCGACAGTTTACTTTGAATTTATTGATATAATTAAATATCGAGCATGAATAAAAAACTGCGACAAGTATTTATTTCATAGCCACACTAAACTTACCTAAAAGATTTGTTGATGCCTTCAAAATTATGTAGAACAGTATCAAGAGACCAATATCTGAATATGAAGAGGGTGCTACGATCAATATTTAGTCAAATAAGAATTGTTTTATTCTTTTTTTAGTTCAGTTTATATGAAATTCAGAGAAATATATTCAACAAAACTTTCAGTTGACCAAATTACAGATACCAGGTATTTCATTTAACTCCTGCTAACAGACTATGTACAGTCACTTCGTACTTAGTAAAAAGACACCTTGTATGTATGTTACCGGCATACCAGTACATGACCCTTTTTTTTCGCTAGGCGGGATACGGCATAAAACCAGCATACTTACCTTATAAATCAGACCAAGGACGGTGTGGCCTCTGCTGTACACAGAATTGGCTCCATAACTGCAACTCCCCAACCTTGCAGTCTGCGAAGGGTCCGCAGGACGTCTTCTACTTGATCGATCTACCTTGATCGTTGCGCGTTTCTTCTGCTTGTGCTCGTCGATTTGTTTTCGAGAATCATTTAAACTGGGCTGTTGTCCGACATTCTTACGACATGCCAGCCCATCGTAGTCGACCGATTTTTGCGATGTGTACGATGGGAGGTTCTCCCAGCAACTGATGCAATTCGTGGTTCATTTGCCTCCTACCCGTTTCATCTTTCATCTGCACCCCACCGTAGATCGTACGCAATATCTTCCATTCAAAGACACCAAGGTTGATCCTCCACAAGCAATTTCCAGTATAAATCATGTCTTTTAGATGGTCAATTTTGTAGTTCGGCGAACTTTGTTCGATCTGAGCCGCAAAGTTCATTTTCTTGTGAGCCAAGATACACGAATTTGTCTACCACCTCGATTTTGTCACCGTCGGTCTGAACTCGTGGTGGGAGGCTAACATTGTCTTCTCGTGAGCCTCTTCCTTTCATGTATTTTGTTTTCAACGCATTAATCACAAGCCCAATCCTACCAGATTCAGCCTTAAGTCTGATGTATGTTTCCGCCATTGTATCAAAGTTACGTGCTACTATATCTATGTCATCGGCGAAGCCAAAAAGTTGGACAGACTTCCTGAAGATCGTACCTTTCGTGTGTATCCCCGCTCTTCGAATCACAGCTTCCAATGCAATCTTAAATAGTTAAATTAACAAGGCAATCCATCACCTTGCTGTAACCCTCTCCGAGATACGAAGGTACTCGTGAGTGCCCCTGAAACTCGTGAGTGCCCCTGAAAACTTAAATCAAAATTGAAATTTGATCAACATTTTCAGTTTTTTTTTGGAAATCCATATTTGTGCATGATCTGTCATAGCTGGTCTCGATCGATTGTGTCGTAAGCTGATTTGAAATTGATGAAAAGATGTATTGGCTACAAATTTGGTCCGTAATAGCGCGAAAACCCAAGAATCCCGCTTGGTATTGCCCCACGAACTCCTTGGCAATTAGTGACAGGCGGTGACATAACTTGTAGGTGACGTTCAGTAGCGTGATTGCACGATTGTTGCAGCAATCCAGCTTGTCACCATTTTTATAGATGGGACACACGATACCTTCTATCCAATTCTCCGGTAAACACTCTTCTTCCCAAATTTTGGAAGTTACCCAATGCAGCGCCCTTGCCAGTGCTTCACCACCAAATATTAATAGCTCACTCAGAAGTTGGTCAACATGAGCAGCTTTGTTGTTTTTAACCGACCAATTTCCTCCTCAAACTTCTCAATGGTGGGGGTCGGGATCTTGTCATCTTTTGCGTGTGTTTCTAGATTTATTACCATGCCACCTTCGTTTGCTATACCATTGCCGTTCAGGTGCTGGTCAAGTAACTGCTTTCACCTTTCAATCACCTCACACTCTTCTATGTGAAGTTTACCTTTCAGGTCTCTGCACTTATCGGTTGGTGGTACGAGCTGTTCAACACGGTTAGTACGGTACAGTGTTTCCATTTCGCCGTCTCGTTCTTCCCTGTGGTGCTTTTTCCTTCAAAGGATAGAATCTTGTCTGTTCCGTGCCTCTCTGTACCGTTCCACGTTCACTCTCGTACGGTGTTGCAGCATACTCACCCGTGCTGCGTTCTTCTCCTCTACTAACTGCTCACATTTGCCACCAAACCAATCACTTTTTCGATTCGGTGCAGAATAACCTAGTGCCGCTATTGCAGTGCTACCAATGGCGGTTCGAATATCTCTCCAGCCATCTTCAAGAGTATTCCTGGGCTACTCCGGTTTCCCGTAATAGCTGTATGTTAGGTAGTGGCGTCCAAATTTGACGCGTGTTGTACACCTTCGAGAGCTTTGAGCGCATACATACTGCAACTAGGTAGTGGTTTTAGTCGATATTCGCACTGCGGTAAGTGCGAACGTTGATGATATCGGAGAAAAATTTCCATGGTCATGGTCGATTTGATTCTCTGTTCGTTGGTCAGGTAATCTCCAAGTGGCTTTGTGGATGTCTTTACGGGGAAAGAAGGTACTTCAGACTACTAGACCACGGGAGGCCGCAAAGTTCACGCATCGTTGGCCATTATCGTTCGATGCGGTTTGCAGGCTGTTCGGCCTAATTACCAGTCTGTACATTGTCTCCAGTCCTATCTGAGCGTTCATGTCACCAATGACGACTTTTACATCCCGCTGCGAGCAACCATCATACAATTGCTCTAGCTGCGCGTAGAACGCTTCTTTTTTGTCATCTTGTCTCCTTTTGTGTGGGCAGTGTACGTTGATGATGCTGTAGTTGAAGAAACCATCAAATCACGCGTTGATGCATTTTGCCCAGCACAACAAAGCTGGTGCCCAGCTAGTGTTGCCACACCTCTGATAAAAAGTAACCACTCGATGCCCGCTTTTCCATACCTTTTGTCCTGTCCAGTAAAGCTCCTGCAGTGCTACGACTTCGAGGTTACGTGGTTGAAGCTCGTCGTAGATCATCCTGTCGCAGCCTGGGAAGCAGAGCAATTTGCAGTTCCATGTTCCCAGTTTCCAATCGTAGCCCTTATTTCGTCGCCTAGTTCTTTGCTGATTGTTCAGATCGGTTTTTACTTCTGTTTTATTTACAACATTTAATTTTGAAGGGCGGCTTGTTGAGCGTTCCCCAACCCCTTGTATCGCCGGAGATGCATCGTGTACAGCACGGTTTAAAGTCCCACGGTGGCACGACGATAATTATCAGCGGCTTCTAACCTGGAGAACAGACGCTGTTCTGAGCCGCCCCCGTCATGGAGAACAGACGCTCAGGTAGACTGCACCCTTCAAAGAGGGCGAACCCCTTCCCTGTCAGCATAGACAAAGGTTCCATCGGGGTTTACTACCCTATCTTTACTATGGTTACTCAAGTATTTTCTAGAGATGTTCCTCTAACTCCAAGCGTTGCTAAGCGATCCAGAGATTGTGACCAAGGCAGTAGTGAAGAAAAGCCGGTCGTAAAGAGGACGAAGATGAATCTGTGTCCGAAACTGCATGCTGGACTGGTCGACACTAATAACCAAGCCAAATCGATGAAGGGGACTGACCAACGACCAGGAAAAGCTGAAGTACGTATTCCAAAGCAATCTGGTTACTTATCGGCAGTTTCTAAGTCAGATGGTTGCTCCTATAATGATGCAGCCAAAATGGTGAAGATTGGAATAATATTGAATATTATCCTACAGTCCAAATGACGACAGAGCACCTCGATGCTCTGCAAGAGGCTCTTCTAAAAAAATAGAGGAGCAAAGGCACGAGGCCTTTTAAACCAAACCAAAGTTTACAAAATGTAGCTACAAGCAGAGTTATTTGATTCTTGATTGCAAGGATCAAATTACAGCGAAGTGGCTTAAAGATGTAACTGGGTCTCTAACTCCTTGGGAGAAAGCCGAACTTGTTGCTCTGGACGTTAAAGACATCCCTCGTCCAGATACGTTCCATGCATTTTTTCCCACTTGCTGATTTCAGCGATGAGCGGCTCAAAGGACTCATAGAGCGTCAGAATGACGGACTGAGCACAAAGGGCTGGAGAATATTGAACCGATCGAATTGAACAAACCATGCTGAATGGTTGCTCAATCTGGACGAAGAATTGTTGAAAATAATTTCGGAAAGAAACTTCGTCCTAAACATCCGGTTTGGTGAAACGAAACTGCGGAAAATTAAGCATCCTGGGCAGCGCCAATCGGATAGTGCAGCACATCCATCCAAAACGACAAATCGCACCGGAGACAGGAAGACGAACAGCAACTCGGGAATCAAGGAAGTTGATTCCGCTCCCCGTACAAGCAAAGAAGAGCGTGCCACACTCGGTAATGAAACCAACTAAGTTCCTGCAGGTGAACCTCCATCATGCAAAATGTGCATCTGCTGTTATGAGCAGGAGGTTCAGAAAGGATGGACTGGGCGTGGCATTTATTCAAGAGCCATGGTCCAATAAAGGAAAAATACTAGGTATTCAAACACAGGACTGTAGGTTGTTCTATGATGAAAAGCAAAGTTCGCCTAGAACTGCTGTTTTGGTTGATAAAATAATAAATTGCTACCCCATTACAGAATTCATCAAACGTGCCGTTGTTGCGGTCATGGTTGAGGTGCCTACCACCAGAGGGAAAGCTGAGTTCATAGTGGCTTCAGCCTATTTTCCAGGTGATGCTCCTGAAGTGCCTCCTCCTGAGATCACCTCACTTGTCCTTTACAGCAGAGCAAACAACAAGTCGTTCATCATTGGTTATGCAATACGGTAGTACGGATATCAACAGTCGAGGTGAGTGTTTATTAGAATATCTCTCATCAAATAACATAGACCTATGCATTAAGGGAAACGAGCCTACCTTTTCAAATGCTATCAGACAAGAAGTCTTGGATTTGACATTGTGCAATAGTGCAATTTATGAACGTATTTCAAAGTGGGAAGTCTCTGAGGAAACGTCATTGTCAGATCATAGACACATTGTGTTCGAATGGAGTGGTGGAAATCGGTCAACTACTTCATTTCGAAATCCGAGGAAAACAAACTGGGATCAATATGCACAATAGGTAAATTCGGAGTTATTTACAGAAGGTGGAAAGATTGATTCAGTTCAGGAATTGGAATCATTTTCCCAAAAGGTAAATGGAGTTTTTCCCAAAAGGTAAATTATACGATTTTGAATTCTTTCAATATCAGTAGTCCTATCAAGGAATCGTCCTCTAACAGGGATGTTACGTGGTGGAACTCTAAGTTGGAACGTCTGCGTAAAACATCTCGCAGGTTGTTTAATAAAGCGAAAAGAACCTCCGATTGGTCCCTCTATAGGAGTGCCCTTACTGAGTACAATAAAGAAATAAGAAAATCTAAACGAAGCCCAGCATCTAACGCGTGAAAACATAAGCAATAGTCCGGAAGTCGAAAGACTTGCGATGGCTCTTGCAAAGGATCATACGATTGAACTTGGGAATCTGAAAAATGTGGATGGAGTTTTTACAAAAACTCCTAGTTAAACGCTAAAGTTGATTATGGAAACACATTTTCCTGGATCAGTTTTGTGTGTAGATCCAATCAGAGATGGATCACTTGAAGGTGAAAGTAGTTTTACAAGGACATCTCAAATGTCTGTTAGAACAAAAATCGCCGCAAATGGCTTGGCTGATAAAATCTTTAAGAAAGCCAGGAAAAAAAATGCGTTGAGATCTTTTCAGCCTTACAAATCTGCAGGAACGGACGGGATATTTCCAGCATTACTTCAAAATGGCAAAGCAGTGTTGATTTCGCCATTAATTGAGATTTTTAAGGCAAGTTTAAGACTCAACCATATTCCAACTTCATGGACAGAAGTAGCAGTTATCTTCATACCTAAAGTAGGAAAGCGAGACAAGGCGCATCCTAAATCATATAGACCCATTAGTCTTTCATCAGTCTTATTAAAGACTATGGAAAAAGTGTTGAATGATTATATCAATTCAAATAACATGAACAAGCATCCACTATCTGAGTTCCAGTTTGCTTACCAGTCTGGTAAGTCAACAGTTACGGTACTGCATAGTGTGGTTCCAAAGGTAGAAAAAGCTCTATCGGTAAAAAAATTGCACTTTGTTCTTTCTTAGATATTGAAGGAGCTTTCGACAACGCTTCCTATTCGTCTATGGCTCGTGCCATGAAGGAAAGGAACTTTGACATGAACATAATTAACTGGGTTCATACCATGCTCACAAAAAGAGAAATCACTTCAGAGCTGGGAAGTGCGTCTATTACAGTACGGGCAACGAAAGGTTGTCCCCAAGGAGGAGTCCTCTCACCACTAACGTGGTCCTTAGTTGTAGACGATCTTCTAAGAAGCTTAGAGGAAAAAGGTTTCGAGGTTGTAGGTTTTGCAGACGATATAGTCATTATAGTGAGGGTAAAATTTGACAACACCATTTCAGAAAGAATGCAATGGGCCCTAAAATTTACCCAGTCTTGGTGTATCAAGGAGGGCCTTAGCATTAATCCATCAAAAGTAGTAATTGTACCTTTCACTAGGAAAAGGAAGTTTAGTCTAAAAGCGTTTCAGCTAGGAGGATTAAAGATTCATCTTAGTGAACAGGTTAAATACTTAGGAGTGATACTGGATGCCAAACTGAACTGGAATGCTCATCTTGAGTGTGTGATCGGTAAGGCAACCAGTGTTTTCTGGATATGCTCAAAAACATTTGGCAGAAAATGGGGTCTAAAACCAAAAATGATAATGTGGATTTATACATTCATAATACGTCCAAAAGTAACGTATGCTTCTCTTGTGTGGTGGCCAAAAACAAAAGAGGCTACTGCACAGAAAAAGCTTACAAAACTTCAACGGCTAGTATCCATTGCTATAACAGGAGCGATGCGCAGCACTCCATCAAATGCGTTGAATGCAATTCTAAATCTGCTGCCTTTGCACGAATACGTGCAACTAGAAGCGGAAAAGAGTATGCTTAGACTTAAACGGTTGAAAACTTTCATGTCTGGTGACTTAGTCGGTCACCTGAGCATTTCACAAAGCTTTCAAAATGGGCCAGTGATGTATATGAATGGAGACTGGATGAAACCTGTGGAAAACCATGACATCCCTTACAACATATGTGAAACGTCACGTATAGATTGGGAAGTCGGAGGTCCCACTGTTCGTCATGGCTCCATAAAATTCTTCACAGATGGCTCAAAAATTGGAACAAAAACGGGAGCAGGAATCTTCGGCCCTGGAGTAATAATCTCAGTGGCGATGGGAAACTATCCAACGGTTTTCCAGGCGGAGATTTTTGCAATAATAAAATATGTTGACGTTTGTCTGAAGAGAAAATATAGACATGCTAATATTTGTATTTTTACGGACACCCAAGCGGCACTCAAAGCGTTGAGTAATTACAAATATACATCCAAACTTGTCTGGGAATGCATTCTTTCACTGCGAAAGGTGTGCCAAGAGAACTCCGTGAATTTATTCTGGGTTCCGGGACACTGTGGCATTGAAGGTAATGAAGAGCAGACGAGCTTGCTAAACAAGGTTCAAATGCACAGTTTATTGGCCCAGAACACTTCTGCGGCATATCATACTGTGCCATAAAAATGGAACTGAAATCTTGGGAAGAGCAAAGGGTGATGACCAATTGGTTGGCCACCACAAAGTGTGTTCAATCGAAAAGGTTTATAATTCCAAATGTTACAATTAGTAAAAAGCTTTTGGAGCTCAATAAGAGAGCTCATTGTACCTATACTGGCCTAGTAACCGGACATTGCCCGAGTAGATATCATTTGAAAAAAAAAATGGCCAGGTTCAGAATGTTATCTGTCGTTTCTGTTACATGGAACGTGAAACCTCGGAACATCTGCTTTGCAGTTGTGATGCTTGACAAATGGTGATCTAGCTCTAAGATGCGAATTAGAATAGTAAACAAGGGTATACCACAAAAGTTCAACTCAAGACGAAGTGGTTCTACGCCCCAAAAAAAAAAAAAATAAAAAAAATAAAACGGTTACTCATACCCCAGTTAGTATTATTTATTTATTTGTTGTTGCAAATTTCATCTGACATATGTTTGTGTTAATGAAAAAGTCAGTTAATGCTAGCATTAAAATAGTCTTCTTATAAAGGTAGTCAATGGCTTTTATTATGATTTCAAACACCATAGAGCACGAACATAGAGATGTGATCCCTCTGTAGTTTTCTAAATTCACCCTTTTTGTAGATAGGAAACATGTGAGAAAGTTTCCACTCACTGGGAAACTTACTTTGGTGCAGTGACCGTGAGAACAGTTTAGCCAATGGTAAAGCAAGCGAATTTGAGCAGTTTTTTAGAATGCACGACGGAATCCCATCCAAACCAGCAGTATACGAAATTTTCAGCATTACTTGGAGTGTATTAAGTTGCGGATGCTATTTGAACGGAAGTGGCAGGGATGTCGTTGAAGGTACTTTTAAAATGCTTAGCAAATAGCTGACATTTACCCTGCTCAGAGCTAGCAAGTTGTTTGCCGAGATGGACTGATATAGGCAAACCACTTCTTTGCGCTTGGAATTCACAAACGACCAAAATCCTTTGGGATTTCTACGAAGAGATGACTGCTTACAAATAACGTATCGACGATATAGGGAACGATTGTAAACACGGTAGGCATTTCTAGCACGGTTGAAATGTTGCTTACTAAACTGTGAGCGACTCAGGCAGTGATGTTGCAATGTTTTTGCCCTGACTCGTTTGAGTTGACGCAAATGGCTATTGGACCATGGGGACTTTGGCTTCGGGCTACAGAAAGGAACATGTTCAGCAATTATATCGCGAACTATGTCGCTGAAGTAGATCACAGCGTTTTCAATGCATTCAAAATCATCGATAGGTTGCCAATCGACACGGGAAATAGCAGCACAAATATCGGCATGATTAGCACGGCGGTAGTCGTACATATGCGAACCATCGGCGTAATCGTCAAACGTTATCGAATATGGGAGGTCAACCACCACGTCCAAAAACCGTGAATTTCTGTTCGGTACTCCATTAAGCTGAGTCAAGCCATGAAAGGAAAGACCGTCGACTAACGCACAACCGGAGTTAGAAAGAACAGATTAACGGTAGAAAACCATTATCCGTTGCTTTCTACTGCAGATACGGTTGATTATAATCCCCAAACTGCAACACGAAGTCATTTAAAGCCAGGTTGGAGATAATTGAACCAATGGAATCCAGATGATCAAATATGCAACTCATATTGTCACGTCGGTCAGGGGGTAGATAGATAACTCCAACGCTCAAGAGTTATACTCGTCGATGTAGGATCGATAAAGCTGTTTCAATACATAAAGACCGTAATCAAAACACCACCACCACGGACCTTTGAACTGTTCGTTGCATTGCGATCGGTGCGGTATACAGCAAACTTTGGGCCAAATAGCTGTGCATTAAGGAATCGCTCATTTAGCCAAGTCTCCGTCAATACAATGACATCATAATCGCATTCGCTGACAGCCATGAAAAACGAATCCACCTTAGTTCAGCGTCCACGTACGTTTTGGTAATAAATCCGCAGAGCAGAAACAAGTACTATGTCATTGAGCACAATAACATCAGTCGAGCAACCTTCACAAGCGATTACGGGGAGTTAGGGATAGGAGTTACTGGACAAGAGGCTAAGGATTGCAGTAGGATCTAATATTTACCTGCAGGTAAGCGAAGTTCCAATGATAGGCATTGTCCAGTCATTTACCGACCGCATGGAACCAGCAGCAGATGTTTTATCAGACACTAGTCCACACAAATTTACTGGTTTACAAGACGTGTAAAGATGATACTCGACAAAAATGCAACACTTTCTTTTGTGTATAACTTTTTAATGTATTTATGAAAATTGATAAAATTTTGGGTAAAATTAGTTTAGAGTGCAATGTTTACATCTACACAATTTCAAAATTATTGGCGCGGTCGTGGAAAATCCAGGTCAGTCCCACAGGTGAATCACGAGACAGTTGGGAGTCGAAAATTCCGTGTTCCGTGTGGTACAATCGTTCAAGGAGACCCACACGACCCAGCGGCGAGCTGGCAGTGGAAAAAAGCGAAACGACAGACCCCGTGAACGCAAGGCAGGTGAGGCATTACTTCAAGAGCAATCCGAACCATTCGCTTCAGGACGTGGCCAAGAAGGTCAATTCTTTCATCTGGTTCGTCCATCAGACAATGAATTGGGCCAGACTTCATGTCTTCAATGTAAGAAAGGCGCCTAACCGAACTGATTAACAGCATACGGTAGCCATATCTCACGCCAGGAAGCTGTACCGCGAGTAGTTGGTGCAACCGAAATGCATCGTAATGGATGACTAGACGTGAATTAAAGCGGACGCCAAACAGATCCCCGGCCTGGAATTTTTCGTCAGCAAGTCCCGCCTGGATGTTCCGGAGAAGTTCCGGAAGATTTGCCATGAAGTACCTGTTGTAGCAGGCGAGCGTGGGTGCGGCAAATTCGGCAAGCCGTACATAACAACTGGCCACCATCAACGGCCAAATATATAAAAAAGAATGCCTCCAGATGCTGCCCATCCTCCGGTCCCCCGAAGGTGACAATCTGTTTTGGCCGGATCTAGCACCATGCCATTACGCGAAACCGGTGATGCAGTGGTACGAAGCCAACTATGTTGTTTTTATGCCGAAGGAGGCCAATCCGCCAAACTCACCAGAACTTTGCCCAGAAGAATAATACTGGGTGGAAAACAGGGAAGGTCTTCAAAACTAACAAGGATTTGATGAAAGAGCGCATGAAAGTGTGTAAAAAAGATGGCGCAAGTGTTGCACAGGATTTGATGAGTAGCGTTAAGTCCAAGGTGCGGGCCTAGAAGAGGAGGTTGAATAAACCAACCTTGCAAAAACATAGATAATATGTGTTTATTTGTTCCCTGAGAATGCTCTAGCAATACTTATCACGAGTTTATTCATCTTACACCAGGTGGCAAACATGTCTAGTAGGTCCTGAAGCCGGTGACAGTCCTCTATAGACCTCACCACCAGGTAGATGTTCAAATCGTCTGATTATCTTCTGATATTGTCTGATTATGTCTGATATGTAAGTACGTAGTTTGATTCTAACAATTACCTATTATTACCTGAATTATTGTTGAACGTACTGGAAACAGCTGAATCAAGCTTTACGCTCAGAACACGACCCGTCAAATAGCTTTCTAGCCAAAGCACAAATCGCTCTAATGTACCTAGACAAGATAGTTTGCACAGAAGAATTCGGGTATCAATAACGTCAAAAGCGGCCTTCAAGTCCGTATATACGGCATCCACTTGATTTTTAGCTTTAGAAAATTCGTTGTTACAGAACAGCATTGCATAAATCTTTGTTTATTGTCTAAAATGTTATGTTTGGTACAGCCAAGAATGACATTACTGAGAACTATTTCAAATAGCTTCGATCCCACAGATAGGCTGGAAATTCCTCGGTAGTCCTTTGCATTTCTAATTAAAGATTGTTTTCACACACATTTCTTATTAAAGATTGTTTTCACACAGCGGGGAACTTCTGCAGCTCAAACGATTTGTTGAATGTGGCCAAGAGGTGTCGCCAAAAAAGCAGCACAGCGACAAAAGATAACAGCCAGTACACCGTCCAGGTCAATTACATCAGCAGGTAAATCAGAAGCAGCCGCTTCAGCTCCTTGAGATGTGTGGCCAGTGGAGAACACAGACGCGAAATGCATGTCAAACAGCTCGCATGATTCTTCAGGTGAAGATGTTTCTGATTCGTCTAGAAATACATTTGACGGGATGGAAGAGCATTTCCTCTTAGAATTCACAAAACTCCAGAAACTTTTTGGATCTCTACGCAAGGCAAATTGTACACGCATAATATTAGCTTTTTATTGACTAGAATTCACTAGACAGTATGCGTCACTTGCAAGCTTGAAAGCATGTTGATTAGTGACGGAGCGTTGGTTCCAAAGTAACTTCTGTTTAGCATTTCACTAACGTTTCAACCTACGCAGAACTGGGTTAATTAATATATTGCAATTGCTCTATGGTGGCTTAACAAGTGACCGAATCCTAGAGAGATTTCCTTGAGCCATCTGCACAAGATGTCACAGAAGCGCTCTGTCATATCATCAACATCCTGTCCCGAACAGGAACGAATAACTTGATAACTGGCCTTGGTATTTAAGAAGTAAAATACCTGGAGATAATACCATAAAAATGTTCCCACAATGTCATGCGAATACCAAATTGAGGTAAGACAATACCAAAAGTTTTGTTATTTTATTGAACAGTTCTGACCAGCCCATATTGGACAGGTATTCTGTTAGTGAATCAAAATCAAATCGGCGGTAGTTCCAAGGTCTTGCTTCACCTCGAGCTTGTATGCGAGGAAGAGGCACGGAAATATCCAATGGAGGATGGTTAGGAGCAAAGGGACAACAGCTGTTGATACGTTATAAAATTTAATTTTCATATTTTCTATGACTTCATCAAACTCGTTTGCTTTTTCTGTTTTAGCGTCTAATTTAAAAAGATTTCTTCGTACACCTTCGACGATTTCAGCGCACTTTTTTTCAGGATAGTGAACATTTTTAACCTTACCTAAATCTATAGGCGAAACACGAATAGCTGCTATTCCTCGGTTGAATATTTCGACGTCTACAGGCATCGTGAAGTCTTCATTTGATTGAATTGTGCTTAGCGTTGACGCTGATGGTATCGTGACCAAACTTTCATAGCTTTGCGAATCAGGTACATCAGGTATGGTCTGAACAGTTGGCATCCTTGAGCCGCCGGCTACGCTTTGTTCTTCGTTTTGGGTGAGGTGAGCTCTTGAATCAATATGTAGACGGCAAGACGAACAAATACGAAAATCCTTGGTGTTCAGTGTGGATACCTTGGAAAATCCAATTGATTTTAGTTTTTGGATGATACCATCCGTGAGATATCGCAGCTCTTTCGAACACTGAATGTCTTTGAATGGGCGAATACATCTTATTTTATTCATTTTGTAATCTGTAACATAGAAAATATTTTCCAATTGTTAGTTTTGTACGAAAATATCACAAAACATATAATTAAAATGTGTATTTAAAACTTACCTTTGCACCAAAACGTTTTACACTTTCCTTTACAATTATTATGTTATCAAACAACTGGATCTCGTTCAAAAACACAGGATTATGAGCTGAAATTACTATAATCACTATGCTACTAGCAACCTTTCTGCATTTACTGTTTGGTAGATACTGGATGCATTCAGAACCGAGTTAGACATTATTATACAGCTCACAGGTAGAAATCATAGAATGCTGGGTAAAGACTGTTGGAAGATAGGTAGAGTTGAACGCTCAGGTATCGTCGAACCTTCAGGTACGAGTTTGGAGAGTTGGAGCGAGGTAGATTTGCTGGCGTAGGTATATTGTTATTGCAGAAGATTGTAAATTGTATATACCTGGAATGAATAAAGAGTGCGGCGGTTGTTGATTGAGGTATCAGTCGGCAGCCGTCTAGTTTGATGGAAGCTGACTAAGAGGGTGTTCTTTTTATTTATTATTAAGAAACGGTCATCGACGGAGCTAGCCTCGTTATGGCCAGCGTGGCCATGGTGGACTAGTTCCAACAAAGACTATGTTTACAATCACCAACTGTACGTAGTACAGCTAACTGGTATCTAATTACCTGTATCTAATACTTGTTAGCACGTTTTCAGCACAACGCACCAAAAATCACTTGAAGAAATCATTGTTCCTGATAGTGGGATTTTGTAACTTGTTTTTCAAAATACTTTTAAGGCAGAGAATTTCACTCGAATCTTTAAGTTGTAAGTGTCATTTTAACTCAAAATTTTCCAATCTTTCCGAAAAAAATACTTTTGAAACTGGAAAAACACGAAATACATCCGAACAGGGCCAAAACTTATTAAGTTATCAAAAAAATCAATATTAAATCAGTAATATCTTCTAAACGGTGCGTCTTAGAAAAATGTTACCGAAGTACTTTTTGCTTGCAAATTTAATGTTATTTCATAAAATTAGGGTGAAAAACTTTTTTGACTTTTTTTAATAGCTTTTTTGAAAATTGTAATTTTTTTAAAAAAATTGTTTTTCATTGTAACCTATTTTTTTCCAGAACAACCCACTGTGCACTAGATAGAATTTTTAGTCAGCTATAACATAAAAATAATTAAAAAATGATTGACATGTTACTTTTAAGGGAAAATCTATATTTTAGTTCAAAACACAAAAATCAAACTTTTTTTTTACCATGCATATTTTTCCAACCAACAATTGTCTAAAACTTCGCCGAAGACACCAAACCAATCGGACAAACCGTTTCCGAGATACAATTTTTTGAAGATATCATGTGCATTTTTCATAGGCCCTTCTCATAAGTAAGGCTAGATTCAAAATGGCGAACCAAGTATGCAAAACGGCGTTTTTCTTCCCCAAAAACTTGTATGCAAGGTTTCATGCAAATCAAAAAATATGAAAATTACTCGTTGCGGAAATGATATGGAACCGCTCAGGTGCCAACTTGATTGCGTCCCAGAATTCGGTTATTATTTGGGTCATCCATAGAGCTGATATCGGTACTTCCAGATATTGTGTGAAGCGAAGTTGAAGAGTGGCGCTTACGTGTCGCATTGCAGCTGTAACGTGAGAAAAAAATCAGGCAGATGGGCGATACTTGGACGTGCATACATTCCTGAGATAGATTGTCGGGAGATCCCATCACCAGCCACAACCGAAGGGCCAGGACGACTTCGTAGGCAGGAACAAACGGTAAGCACGACTTGGTTGGGTGGCTCAAAGTCGTCCATAGTACTGTAGGCAATGCGTCCTGGATATATACAGTTATATATATTGATATAACTATGCCTAGAGCGATATTAATAAAAATATTGAGAACTAGGGGGCGACCCTGGCGTAGCGGTTAGCATCCAAACCTCTCACGCCAAAGTCACGAGTTCGAATCTCACCCCCGGGGAAATTACGAAAATACAAAAAAAAAGGTATTTGAGTGACCAACGACGGGAGATGAACCAGCCCAGGGCCTGAAATCTCGAAAATAAAGGATAAAAAAAATATATCGAGAGTTCTACCCCTTAGATGCTAAGCCATTTTTTCTTCAAATGTAAATGAATAAATGAATAAATGTTAATGTATTTGTACTCCACCATGATTGCCGAAATAAATAAGTTTAAGGTGCGCAACTAAGTTCTCGCCGTTTTTCAGTAGAAGGCTCTAGCAGAACGAGCTAGTCGATTTTGACAAATGCATGTATCGATAAGACATATTTTGAGTTTTAGCATTAAAATCAAAGATAAATATGTGCTGAGTAACACAAGTTAGATCCACTTTATAGAAGACATGACACAAAGTCCAAAAAGTTCAATAACTTTTTAAATCTAAGACTTTGATCATATGCATATAAGTAGTTTTTGTATCATTGATCATCACCTTAATGGAGAGCTGGCAGCACTGCATAAGAGCTGGTCGTGTTTTTTTTCGCCTAAAATACTTTTGGTTAATTTTATGTGTTTTTCGGTCGATTCAGAAGAAAATCATGGTTAATCATCTGTATCGTTGTTCAGTGTAGTGGAAAATAATGAAATTGCCGAAGAAGAGAAAAGAAATGATGAGTTTGGATGTGAAATTCGGAAACGACTACAAATCGCACTCCAGGCCATTTTTTTTTCTCTCTCTCTCTACCCGCTTTTGATTGCGCGAGTGTGCGTGTGCACGTAAAACCAACTCGCGGTGTGCTTTGTGAATGAGAAGAAAAATTTGAGCCGGTGTTCACTAGAATACAGTAATGATAATTCCGGCCCTGCATTGCCCTTCCGGAAAAATAGATATTGGACATGCCCCCGGCGAAGTAGGAGCAAATGGCGATAAGTATCATTTATCTTATGTTCTATCCTTTTTCACACCGTGATACTTGAAATATCCAACCACCCGTTTATCATGTCGATCGCATAAAGGCTCAAAACTCGAACAAACCCCACATTCTGTTGACATTCAGAGCTTGCGGGTCTGAGACTGTTAATTATTTTGGACATTCGTGTGACATCTTTTCCCGAATTTAGGCTTGGAGAAATTTTCATTCTCGGAGGTTTGATGGGGGGCCACTGTTTGCAGGTGCGACTTAGTCGATGTCACGTATCCCAAGGTCCGGCCCACCAGCCTTACTGGTATTAGTGACATTTGAAAGTGTGTAGCGGTGTTCGTGTTTCATCGCAGTGTTTACCTTTTTACACGAATCAGCTGGTTTCAGTGACGTCAAGCTCCCAGTTCGCAGTATGGAGTGTTATGGTGGGGTGACGTCGTCACTCGCTTGCCCCGCAGTGTTTACAATGTTTTTGCTTTCAACACGGGCAAGCCGCCTGTTCACCCGGACCTTAGATAAATGACATTGCGACTTAGTGTCTGATGGAGGGACAGTATCGATTTGATTTGGATGCCTGCCTACACTTACACACTCAACATAAATTGCTTACAGCTAAATAATGGTCACCCTATTTGTCACCACTGTGGAGGGGATGGATGAGCGATGAGCGGTGGTTTGTTTCGTTATAGAAGTTTCCCTATATACATACACACACTCGTACGGGATAGTCCGCGGACTATCGGTCTGATATGCTAGTGGTGGTAGGCAGGCTGTCGATAAGTGACAGTGCGCTCATGTGCGGTAGTGTGCGAGAGATGAGAACGATGAGAGTTGGTGTTGGTTCCGTGAGTTACATGCTGCGAGAGCGTGTGTGTATGTGACCATCAACATGAAACAGATTGCGAAAGCCGGAAGGCTCACTGCGTACGTTCATATTTTGGTGAATGGTTGAAGTGCATTATGTGTGCCTTCTATGTATTGATTAGATTTCGCCGGTGATTATAGTGCGGAAGAGGGACGAATGACGAAGAGGAGAGCCATAACAAATGTTTTGTTTTGTTTATGTTATTGCTTCAGTGGCAAACACAGGATTAATTTTTTTTTTTTTAGTCTGAAAGTGCCCAGGAAAATTCCTGAGGTGCTTTTTATTTTTGCTACAGGAGGTAAGGGTGGTTATCATTGATTGGGTCGCAGAACAGAAGACACTGGTTGCTGGAGACAGCAACTTAAGTATGATCTCGTCATCGAATTGATATGTCCAAGGTGCTACGCGCCTCTCGCTTACGCGTGGATGTGGAGGTTCTTCGCTCAGTGAACGTTGTTCGCTGTCGACGTTGTTTTCAGGATTCCCGTTAGAGTGAGCCAGATAACGCATAACGTGGTTATAGTGAAGCGGAGGCATATTCAAACAAAAAGTTTTACTACTGCTGAAACTAATTGCAGGCGTGTATGTGTGTGAACTCCAGTAATGCTCGGGCAATAAACCACACACACATGGATGTACGGGTCTTGAGCAGATCCCACAAACACTAATATTGTTGGTGTACGATCAGTAGGCGCATACAATTTTGACAGTTCGGCAGCTCACACAGCATAATATCAATATGCACCCATCAGTGTTCATTCTCCAAAATAAAGCTCCTGCCAGTGGATTCCAGACGGTGTTTAGGAGTTTTAGCACAATAAACCGAGGCTACATAACAGGAGAGGAGACAGTAAGAGTTTGTTCGAGAAAGCAGTAAGGATTTAGATCATTGGACTCTTTTCAACAAAGAAGATTGGTTCCAGCGGACAAGCCGTAGCATCTGTTTATAAGCCCAGATTAAATTATTGTTGCTGTTGCTGGTATGGTTCAATGTCCCAGATGCAAATACTCTGGGAGGAGGTTAGTTTTAGAAGCAAATGAGGAAGACACCACACGAACTAGGTTTGTTGCTCCTAGGGGGGGAGGGGGAGGGTAGGGAGGGGGGAATATGAGATAGTAGTGGTACACATCTATAGTTATAATACGAATATGAATGACAATGTTTGCCATATGTTTTGGTACTTTTTATTTACAGATATGCGTTGGGAAAGGTAGATGTGATGGATCGACGAGTGCTCCATGTGACGTTACGAAAGTACGACCCAGGTCTGTGCTCTTGCTCGAATTTGTCATATCGATGATCAATTTCAATTCTGATTTGAAGAGGAACTCGATTCACTGGCTGAAGACTTTAGAAATCATTGAATGGATCTATCTAAAATTTACAAAAACATACATTAGTTACGTATAGTCGGTTGTTAATGTTTTGATGTTGAAAGGCTATCTGCCAGATATGTTTCAGCCAAGCTTGCAATTCGTCGTTTCAGCCGGGATCAGATTTTTACGAGGTATGAAGGATTGAGAAGATGTATGTCTAGTCGGCCTTCCTGGAAGGTGGGAGGGTGTCGTCGGGGATAGGGGTGGCAGATGGGAACTATCAGTTGCACTTCCGAAATGTCATGATTGGCGTTTGGCTGTTCTCCGATGCATCTTTACGAAGACTAACCGACGAGCGGCTGGCCACTGGTTTTCACCCTTATTCTCGATTAATTTTTAAAAGGCTTGATTTGAGCATAAAAGTAAAAACCTTGTGTGTAGTTGGTTAGGATTGTAATAAAGTTACCTGTTAGTCACTATCTTCAGACTCGGATTGATCGTAGATTTCTAAAAGCTTCTTGTGGAACCGCTCCTTATCTTTAGCCAATTCAGTCCACTCATCGTACGTTAAGTCTCCATAGCGGGCCATACTTTGGGTAATACTATCCCACCAGGTGAAACTGGGTCGGCAGGGTCGTAAGTGGGCTGCCCTCAAGCGGGCAGCAACCCGAACCGGGTGGGATGCGGGACGCCTCCGAACATGGCCCCGCTTATTCAAAAGCAAATTGACGGAGTTCTCCAAAGTAGAATCAGAAAAATCACGACATAGCTGTGACATCGTTTCCACTATTTGTCTTTCGTAACCGCGTATCGACTTTCTACTGTACTTGGTGAGTACTGCTACTTGGGTCCCGTATAGCATAGACGGTGCAATAACGGACTCGTAGATTACACGGCCCAAAGCCCAGGAGGGTTTGTACTGCTTAAGGAAATCCATAACCACCTTTGACACAGCTACCGCAGTCCTACATCGCGTTCTTGTCGTCATCGGTCTTTCCAGGCGAGCAGTCATATACACCCCCAAATACCGCAGTGGTTCCAATGTTTTGTTGGATCGGCCCAAAATGTTGATGTCAGCGACTGCAGCTTCATTGGGATTGCGTATCAGCACCTTACATTTATCGACATTCAAATTCAATCCAACATAATGCAAATACTCCTTCAACTTAAGCAGAACCAGTTCAACATCCTCAACTCTACGTGCAATGATCAGCAAATCGTCGGCAAACGCAAGAATCATTGGATAGCTTAAACGATCCGTCTGATTCAACCTTAGGCCAGGGACTTCATCTTCCACCGATTCCAGCACTGCCTCCATTATTAGGTTAAAAATAAATGGAGATAAAGGGCATCCCTGCTTGATCCCTCGTACGCGACCAACTGGTCTGGATAGTTGGCCTTGCCAAAGCGTCTGCTGCTGCTCACCCTGGAAACAATTGAGTATGCGGTTTATGAACTTCGATGAAACACCTTTTCCTAAAAATATAGAATCATTCAGTATGTCACATAAGTTGAATTGATTAAGATATGCAACCTCTAAGGATGGACGGCAACGAAGTTAGCGATACACGGTCAAAAGCTTTCTCTATATCAAGTGACATCACAACAAGAGAGTTTCCACCATTCCAATTTTCCTGTAGAACTCTCTGCAAAACATGCAGATGATCCATGGTGGACCGCTCTGGGAGAAAGGCAGCCTGATGAGTACCAATTGGCCCTACTTGGTACTGCAGCTTCTCCAACATCCATAAAGCATAGACCTTATATGCTGTACTGCTCAAGCAAATTCTCCTGTAGTCGTCAACGGTCTTCGGTCCCTTCTTCTTTGGAATGGGAACAACTATTGTGTGCCTCCATTCTTCAGGGATACAATTTCCAGTCCAAACTCGGGACAATAACTGATGCAGCTCCGAAATCGTATTTTCATCGGAATACTTGAAAAATTCAGCATGCATCCCATCTACTCCTGGGGTCTTCCCGTTTTTCAGCTGCCCTACTAATCTTTCAACATCATGTAGCGTTGGAGGATCGCACAAAGCATCATTAGGAGATACAGGTAGCAAATCTGGAATCAACGAGGGTCCAGTAGAGTGTGTCGCCCAATCGGAAATCCTGATGTTGGAATGAGGCGTACATGATGAGCTCTTCCTTTTTTGTACCTTTTCAGGTAGCGGTAAGTCCGGTTTATTCTCTCTCCCGCCGGATATTTATGAAGGCCTATGAAAA